>PXIH01S0033138.1:6636-17902 GCA_003024985.2 Euperipatoides rowelli
CAGCCAATGTTTCTTCACTTTCTAACATAGACTAATATATACATTCTTCTTCTTTGCAGATATCCTTGGATTTATTATTTTAATCATTTTACATCATCCATTATTGCAAATCCCAACATAATATTGTAAGTGGAAAATTTATTACATATTTTATTTAAAATAATTTAGATTTCTTGGTTTTCTTGGCATTTTTTTCATTTGTAAAGAGACTATAATGTTTTTATTTTCTTGGATCAATAAAAACACTAATCAACTAAAATCAATAAGATTAAATGAAAGTATATGCTCATTAGGCCCCAATTATATTTCTATGATAAAACCTAAATATGCACATTTGTCTCCACCATGTATTCAAATGACTAGGATGGTGAGTATTTTGAAAATTTGTCAGAGGGGTGCACAACAGGATACCCACCACATGCAACAAAACCTTTAGTTGACTATCCTCTAACTGATGAGTCAGATAGTGAGGGTTCGGAGATGCAGAATATCACAAATCTTCCTACATCTTCCCCTCAACCGAATACTCCATATCAGGTAAAATATTCAACCTGAATTTTTTTTTTTACCTCAACAGGAACCATCCCGTACATATTTCATCAACCATAATTGGGTACATCCACTAATTTTTTTTTTAAAGTTGATGATTTAAATAATATTTTAAATAATGATTTAGATGATGATTTAATGATTAATAATAATTTAGATAATAAAGACGATTTAGATCAAAGAGTATCTTTCCAAGAGTAGATGGCTTTTAAATTTATCTCCAAACTTGTCATTTTCCTTTCCCTTCTAAAGTGAAGGGAAAAAATATTAAAAAAAAAATCTAAAAGTCACTTGAGACCTGCATAAATTTCACAGTAAATAATCCTGACGTTCTCAAGGAGTACTTGAGTTTACAATGTATATTTCTTAGAGATGAGGACAGGTTCATTTTTGTTTTTAAAACTAAAAATATTTTACTAACAAAAGACACAATAGTTGATTTATGAATTAGGGTATTTATATATGTCTATATTTTTTTTATAGTAAACCATCTTTATTCAAAAATTACAATTGTCATTATCTTTTATAATACATAAACACTCAAATATGCATTAGTGAAACAAATATAAAGTAAATCAGAATTAGATTATATAGAAAGACCAAGATCATTAAAATTGGCCAAAGAATTCCAAAAGATTTAACTTGGTCAGACTTAAGATAACTTTGATCAAAAAGATAAAAAAATTTAAATTCCATTTTTAAAAATGTAACAGGAGCAATTCTCAAATCTTGAAATAACCTGAAACATCTAAGTTTCCATACAACAAATAAGAACATTGTGATAAATCTAAGAATAGATGTGTTATGTATATAAGAATCAATTAAAGTGTCTAAAGACGAGAAGTCATTAAGCCTACATAAAGATATTCTCTCTAACCATTCATAAGCATCCTGTAGATACATGCAATTCAAGAAGAGGTGTTCAATTGATTTATCTCTATTGCAGAACACATAATTAGCATTTATTTGCAATTTATATCTCTCATAGATTTAAAAGCCAATTTTATGTTCTTTAACATTTTTATCCAAGGTATAGCCAAAGCCCCAAGAGGATCAGGCTGGGCATTATCATCTATCTCATTTTTAGAGTTATGTTTATATAAATGTGATATTTTAAAAGGCTTATTTTACATTGATTTGTCTAAATTTATCCAAAGTAAAAAGGCATAATGTATTTAACCCAGAGGATGAAAAATACTTTTAGCGGAGTTTGTTAGTGGTCTCAACCAAGCAGATTACTCTAACTGTTTGTATCATTATAGACATCACAAGCAGGAATTGTTGACATCCCAAAATTTGAAAATAAATAAATTAGATTTCAGTTAATGTTATTGGATTTAGTGATGATATCAAATTCAACCCTCAATTGAATCCAAATGATGAATTGAAATGGGTCATATCCTAGGTCTGTGGATTTATTTTTAATTAAAAAATTAAAAAAAACCATCCAATTATGTCTACATAATTCAAAAATTGCTACTAAAAAAAAAATATCTGTCTTGCCATAATTGTCTGGGAAAGTACGCTCGGCAAGATTTATTGAATAAAAATCAGATCTATTGTCTATCCAATACATGTGCTGCTACATTGCTCACAGATAATAAAAATATTTTTAAATTCTTTGAATATAAAAAAAATGTTATTAAGAACCTTTTGTGGTGTATGGGGACTTTGAGTGCCTTCTTATAAAATCCACAGATCCAAAAATTCCACACAAACAAACNAATCCCTCCATATTCAATTATTTTTAATAATGACATTCAAGAAAATTTTGTACAGTATAGGGGTGAAAATGTACAAGATCATTGTCCATACTCTCTATAAAGATGTATAAGAAATATATTTAATAAATATATGGAAAACATTGAGTCCATGATCATGACCAATGAAGATTGATCAGAATTTGATAAAGCAACTCAATTTTTTTTCTATTTCAGGCTGAATTTAACCAGATAATAATTAAAGTTAGAGATCATGATCCTATTTGAGGGCGATATCGGGGTGCTCTTTGTCCAAGTTGTAATTTAAAGTATAGGCTACCATAAAGTTATCACTGTATTTTTTTAAAAAATTATTCCCATTATGACATCCACTTGTTCGTCAAATCGTTAACATTACTCGAATGTCCTAGAGATCTTTTACTAATAACCCACAATAAATTATATATTCGTTATTAACAATATAATTAATGTGTATATTGGACCACCCCTTTTTACATATTCTAGTATTTCTTTTTTAATTTAACATTGTTTTCTCTTCATCTAGAACTATAAATAATTAATAATTAAGAGATAAGCCAATCCTGATTATTATATACTTAAAGTAAATGATTTATATTGCACAATAACTATGATATTTAGTTTTTAATTGACATAAATGTCTTCTTTTCTTAATCAGCCATTTATTGTTAATTAGATGCAATAAATCTTTTAAAATAGATTCTCACTGCATACAGTTTAGTATAATACTGTAAATTGTTCAACAAAAAGAATCTAATCTGCAATCATTAGAATTTTTGTTTAAAAAAGTTAATTACATAAGATGCGAATTACAGTATTGTTTTGAAGAAGAAAAATAATAAAACATTCACCTGTACTCATAATGTACTGTTAATTTGTTTACTTAAGGTTACATTTTATTTTTTATTACAAAATTGTTTTTGTTGATGTATAATTTTTAAAAAGTACTTTTTTTTTTTAACATTTTGAGAAAAATAAAATCTAAAAGCAGGAAAGAGAAATGAATGCAAATCCTTTTACAAAATTTTTGTAATCTAATTATTTTAATTTCAATTTCTCTGCAGCATCTGACAGTTTTTCATAAATCATATTAAATTGTTTTATAGATGTAGCAAATTCAATTAGTTGCAAATAATTTGTACAATAATGAAACAAACATTTTGCTTCATCAAATATTAATTTCTATTGGATTAAAAAATATATTTTTTACATTCCTCATAGATAAAGTAGCTTGGGCATATTACCTTGACTTACACCAACGAATCAGATTTATTTATTTTTTTAGTTAAAAGGTTATTATGCAAAAGTAGCTTAGTGATCTAATTTATTTTTATAGGGAATTTATGTACATTATAAACCTGCAATAAACAGTGTATGGCCTGTAAGGGGTGATGTGCCAAAGAAAAATAAAGTTATATTAAAATGTTATATGAGAAAAGAGATATGGTTACAAATATTATTAAGAATCTAATGCAGATACATTTTTGAATGGTGTAAGAAATATTTTGAATAACAACACTGTGAAGTAAAACAAAACATGGAATTCATGATCTCTAGCTAATTATTTTGGTGAGTGAGTAACAGAGACTAGCCCTCCGCCCTAGCCACTACCCCTCATGACTTAACCTCTTTCCCCACTTATCCCCATGTAGATAGCCTACTGTACTTACAGACAGACAGCAAGTTATATATGAATGATTATACTATAACTACATATTATTATATACTGTATACATTAGTAAAGTATTATTAGCCTATATTTAAATAACTATATTATATTTAAGTAGAGAGTCCCTGAGTTTAAATAGGAAAACCTATCCTTTACCTTAGGAGAATATGAATTACTGTATATTATAAATAACAAAATAATATATATTGATTATTATGATAAAATAATATAATCGTACTTAATTGGATGCAGATTATGATGATTTTTTAAAATAAACCTCGGCCTGCGAATAGAGAGCCTAGCCCATTACCTGTTGCCTTATAGAGACATAATAGAGAAATATATTGTATATATTCAACATCCTTCATGACAGGCAGCACAATATTCTACATCACACCTTCTAGAATAAATGACACCTATATAAAAACTGCTTAGTACATTCAAGGCAATCTCATTGTAGACACCTTCAATTAAGTCTCGTTGGAGACATCATTTACTATACGGATCAACCGCTATACAAGTCAATCTTTCTATCAGAACCATTGTTCAAAATTAACTATTCAACTCTTATGATGTTGCTATAAGCCGTTCCTGATTCTTGACACCTCTTTGCCCAAGCTTTTCTAATCTGAAGGACCGAGATACCAAGAACCATAGTCACAACAAGTTGCAACAGGTATCCTATTCAATTTTTAAGGGCTCTCTATAACTTAAATCCTAAATATAAATTGTGTCTTATAAATAGTCTTTATATAATATATATTCCAGGTTACATCCGAGCATCTCATTAGTATATCATTCTAAGGTGCTCTACGACTGTTTGTATTCCAGAGACTAACCATGTTTATATCTATCTAGCTATACAATAAACCCATATATATTCTCCTATATCTTGTCTGTAAATTGTTTAATTACTTTTTATTATAGCTGTCCATTTTAAGAGAAGAAACCTCCCCTCATCTCACCATTTATATTTTGTGACAAGGCAATTTTGATTGGGTAAACATAAAGAGCTGGCCTATGTTATAATTGATAATTCATCGTGTCAGAGAATAAATTCATTGGTTACATGGTAAAATTAAATTCTAATGATAAAAAAAATGGAAGAAGATGAGAAGGAAATTGTTGTGAACAATCGGAAGTTTGTTACACTCAGTCAATGTGAATTGTTGTAAGACATGGTTCAGGTTTTTCTTTACTCCCAGTCCATAAAAGTCACAAAATTTGATCCATTGTGGTTGCCACTCATCAGTCAATTTGTACCTGATGAATTTATGATGTCTCGAATGACAGAGGACAGTTGATTATCTCTTTGCTCTACCAGCACATGGCACTTTGTACATTTTCTGAAATGGGTAGTGTTCAAAGATTGCCTGTAGTGACCAGTACAGACGTTGCCCCAGGATATATATCCATGCCCTGAAGTCAGCTTCACAAGTGGCCAGATCTTAACCATCCTTTTCTTTTTTGGGCCATGCCTTTTCATTTATATACTTTAATTTTATCTAACTTTTCAGCAGATTATATGCCTACGCACTGTACAAAGCAGTTCAGTCCATGGCAATCTAAATTGAAGGACCAGTAAAGAGAAAGCTGGAAAAAAAAAGGCAGATTAAAACAAAAGAAATCACTCTTCTTGTGAGCAAAGAATGAGCCTAACGATAACGGCTGGCAGTGTGTAGATGCACAATTTACGGAGCAAGTTGACAAAGTGATCGAAAACAGATATCTATGCTTTAGTTTTTCTGAAAATAAAAAAAAGAAGATTGGTTATTGATTAATGTGGTCTTGAAGAAAATATGTCCATTGGAGAAAAATTAATAATGTGCAAGCAAAGTTGCATATCTGTCGCTAATTACACTAAGACCTTATAATTATTAACTTTTTATGTGAATGGGCCTTATGTTTGAAACTAGTAATATTTATCCAGATTTTGGCCATCTTAAAAAATTCCACCAACATTCCCTACACTTTAAATACAAAATTAGCATTTGCTGTTGTTCCACTCTAAAACTTTAGAGCTGATAGATTTACATTTTAGCCTAAAATCTTACAGTGTCTTGAAAATCTGTAGATTTACTAATTCATCAACGTGGAACCTCCATATCAAGCCACTTCTCTAACTTGATAACTCTCAATATTTATGACATCAAAATGCTTAATTCTAAATAAAATAACAATCTGTTATAGGGAGGCTGTAAAGTTAATAGCATATTTTTCAATTGGACTTATTGAAGAATTGCTAGAATTGAAAAAATTATCTAGTGGACATTGGTGTACTTTATACTTGGCACTATGACATCATGCTCATAATATGAAGTATCTGTTATGTTATAAACATGTTGTTCTAATAGAGCATTGGCAATTAAGCCAAGGGTAGTAAAATGATTAAATGTAAAAGAGGGAAAAAATCTGAAGATATTGCATAATTTTGGGGGTGGTTGTTAGTATAGCAGCAAACAACCTATGAAAAAATAAAATAAAAATAAACAATCAGCCATATTCTATATTTTGTTTCATAAATTTTTAAATGTCAAATGATAATGGAAATGTCATCAACTGGTTACATTCCTCTGTTAAAAGTTTCCACTTTTGAAAATTCCCATTATTAAAATAAATAGCCAGACTCTCATTAGAATAGCACTTCTGGTGATGGTCAAATTTGTAATAATAATAATCATCATAATCATCCATCATCGCTGTTGTCATCATCACCATTAACATTATCATAACAATAACAAAACACTAATGACAATAACAACAATAATAATAGCAGTAACATTAATAGTAATAATAGCAGTAGAAGTAGAAGCAGTAGTAGTAGTAATAGTAATATTAATAGCAATAATAATAGTAATAATAATAAATAAACAAAGAAAACTTTGTCAGAAAAAAATCAGTCACCTGATCTTGAAATTGAACCCAGGTCTCCTGCTTTCCGGGCAGTTGCACTAACCACTATGCTAACCAGACTTTCCAATTAATATCTGACAAACTGCACTTATATTTAAGATGTTATAGAATACAATGAGAATTATGGGAATATCAAACAAATAAACTGTTACAGTTTTAAATTTGTGCATATGAAGATAACTTCATAAATGCCGGCATTCCTCATAAAATAATATAAAGTGCTAATAAATAAATAAACAAAGAAAACTTTGTCAGAAAAAAATCAGTCACCTGATCTGGGAATTGAACCCAGGTCTCCTGCTTTCCGGGCAGTTGCACTAACCACTATGCTAACCAGGCTTTCCAATTAATATCTGACAAACTGCAGTTATATTTAAGATGTTATAGAATACAATGAGAATAATAATAATAATAATAACAATAATAACAATAAAATCAAAAAAAAAAATAATAATTACAATAACAATAATAACAATAACAATAACAATAATACTAATAACACTAAAACTAATGCTACTACTATGACTACTATGACTACTACTACTACTACTACTATTGCTACTACTACTACTACTACTACTACTACTACTACTAATAATAATAATAATAATAATAATAATAATAATATAATGTTTATGATAATCAGCTATTAGAAAAATAATTTTATAAAAAAGTAGTTAATAAACGAAAATCTACCTACTATGTGATTATCAGTATTTTTTTTTTCTATCTACCCACACAACAATTTCAGATTTTCACGAAGTCATTTTAAATAAAATTATAGAATTATCCTTAAACGAATTGCAATTTTCATTTATCAGCCTACATTAATAACAAATAAATACATTAACAAATAAAAGTGAAATGAAATTACTTTTGCCATCGGTTGCAAAATAAAATTAGATGAGAAAATAATCAGATAAATACTACAGAGGATTAATAATTTCCTGAATATGATGATCAATAAAACCATCTTGATAAAAGCTAAAATCGTTAGATTTATTTATTATTGGAATCAATCGTATAACAGCAATCTCTAATTAATCTTATTATCCATTGCAGTGTAATTTAAAGTTGATCAATTGATAGATTTCAAATCTTACTTGTAAATATTTACATCAAGCTAGAAAAAAAAAGTAAGTTCTCATCTTAAAAGTTTATTTTAAAGAAAATGATTTGAAAAAAAAAATAAAATTTCATTACATAAGAGATAGTGTTAAACTTATTTATTTATTTCAATGGTTAATTACAGCAGCTGTTAACATATTTTTCATCAAGTCTTAGTTGTTTTTTTACTGTGTTTACAACATAGGTAATCAGTTTAACAAAGTATACAACATAAGAAATCAGTAACTAATTAAAATACAGTGATTAAATGACAAAAAATAGAAATAAATATAAAATATTAGGTGAAGAGTCCTATGGCAGAGGGAGGACAACAGGGGATAGAGAGAAAAAATGAAATGAATGAAGAGGCATAGATGGAGAATCCCAGGAGTCAAGGATGGTTGTTGTCAATGGAGTGATCACCATCTTTATATAAGGGATTGAGGAAAATCTAATATCCTGAAATACTCATACACATTTAATTTCCCATATAATGAATAATAATATAGAAATAATGTGAATTTTTGGAAGCTAATGAGTATTAATATTGATGAGGTCTTGAAAAGAACTATAAGTACATAAGTTTGTTCACTGTATATTATCAATCCAGTTCCATGCCTGGTCAAAGTGAGATCATAGGAAAGGTGATCATTTTCCTCTTGATCACAAAAAGAACAATTGGAAGAGATATCAGTTAACAAATAAGCTTTTCAATCAAGCAAAAGATGAGGATAGACCATGAATAACTTTTTAAAAAAAAAATTCTCCTTTTGTTAACATAAGTTTGATAGCCCTTCATTGTTATGGCCCTATTACTCTGCATTTCCATAGAATAGAATAAAATAGCAGATTAGGGATGTTGAATCGGTGCAAATTAGCACCTTGTAAACTATACTTAAAAACCAATATGTAAATTATAAAGATGCATTAAATTTATTGAACAATAATTCTTTGGAAGGGTGTAGAATTTATCTTTATAAACAGTAGTTGTTTTTTTTAGGTTTTGCTACCACAGAAACAATTACAGGTTTCAGGCACAGTAATAAAAAATTCAAATAAATACTATGAGAATAACTAGATTCATGAATAATATTCTCCTTTAAATTACATGATCTGATACTGACAAGCTTATCACAATCCTTCAATCATCACAGTAATTTTAAATTGACCCTTCCTTCTTTCACTGCATTCTCTGTGCTGAAACTATTATTAAAATTATTAATTTAATAATCACAGTATTTTTATTTAATAGACCTGAATCAATATCGCTTTTACTTATATTTCCAGCACTTAAAAAAATTGTTAAATCTAATTTGACTTAAATTATTTTGTGTAAAGATTAATGTTATTCGCTTAACATAATTATGTCAAAGTGTGTTTTTTTTTTTCTTCTTAAAAATATCAAGATACTATAAAAAGCTTAATTTTAGGTTTTCTCACCATTTTAAAATATTAAAAATTAGGCCGTGAGAGGTTAATAAGTTTGGTTGGCCTAATAGAGGGCTTAGTTAATTTGACAGCAAAACTTAAATTAGTTAAAATTGTGTTTACTTCCTGATTGATGTTATATTCAAGTCTATCATATCAAGTGAAATTTAAGTGTATTTTAACAAGCTAATGCTTAGTAACAATTTCTCCATCACTTCAAATTGCTAAATCAATTTTAAATAATGCTATTAATCAAAGCTATGAACTTTAAATTCAGTAATTGATTAACTATTCTGTTAATATTTAATATTTAACAATCTACATCTTTCATATTGACCAATGTTATGGAATTGTTGTTGTTCTGTGTTTGTAGGAATTGTTGTTGTTCTGTGTTTGTAGCATCTGTTTTCGGCTCACAGTGGCCTTTAGTACTTAAATACTTGGCATGGGAATAGTGTCCTTTAACGTTAACATTTAGATTTTCTTTTGATCATGACCATAATGAATTATTTTTGCCTGAATTCTTCTTTCAGTTGTATAGGCCATATGAGACGAAAAACTCAGAGTAGTTTTCTCAGACATCGGGAAGTCGATAAGGTATATGCCATCACTGGATTGATAACCCAGGGTGTATGGTAAGCTTAATATTGTCAACACTTTGCTAATTATTTAATTTGCTGTCTTTGAAAAATATGTTTTTATCTTTTATGTGGTGAGAATTAGTGATTCTTTGTTCGAAACAAGGATGCCAGTTGTCAAGATAATTACTCCAAACAAAGGAAGTACTTTTCATCTATTGTCTTCATTTCCTGCTATCCTGATCATCACAGGAGTTTGCATAAATTAACCACCAGGAATGTCCTTGGAAATTTTAAATATTCCTTTTGACAAAAATTGAAATTTAATTTAACTTAATTTTAATTAGACATTTAATTATTCAAATTAAAAACATATCCATTCTTCAACTTTAAATTACCTTTAAAATAAATAATTGGCCAACTTTTTCAACAAAATGTCTCATGTGTTTAATCAACCAATAATGAAACTTTAAACTTTAAAGATTTTTAAAAATGAAGATATAGGTCACTCGGATTTTAGATTCCCACGAAGAAACTTGTGAAAACTGAACTTCTCATCTAATATGAAGAAGAGAAAATTTGCTTGGATTTCCAAAATCATCCTCGTATGTAAACTGTAAGGGACAGGAGAATAATACCTGACCATTTGTTGGCAACCTGGAAATTTGAATAGGATAAACTTGCCTATTTCAACATAAAGGAAGACACACTTACAGTACATACAAACCACCGTCAAATTTGCACATTTTAATGCTATCACAAAATATATATAAAAATTAACGAACAATATTAAAAAAAAGAACTCTTATTTTAAAAATTAAATTTCATCATGATTTCTTGAAGTAAGGACAGCTGCCTTCTCAGTCTTAATGTATTAGCCACATAACTTTCAGCAGTCACTGTGGGAATTTCATTGGGGAGTTCCCTGTATCGTTTGTTTGAACTTTTCTTTGAAAATTATCTTTCAACCTTAACATAGTCTTCAGGCCTACAAAGTTGATCTTCCAAATGATATTGTAAGTTTTTTTTTTTTAATTCATTGTGTGATGGTTTTGGGGAGTGGAAGATTTGGGAGCAATATTATTATTATTACAGCACTCGGGTTATTAGGGAGCAAGGGCGGAGTGCAGGGGCCAAACAATACAAAATACTTATTACTAAAAAATATTGTATTTATTATGGTAAGGTAATAATCATATATTATGAGTGTGTGTGTGTGTAAGATGTAATGCACATATGACGGCTTAGTCCTATTGCAACAGTAATGATGGGGGGATCTAACC
>PXIH01S0033285.1:2833-13454 GCA_003024985.2 Euperipatoides rowelli
TCTGTATTTAATTTCAAATAAAGAAGTCTTTCCTTGTAGATTTCTGATAGAATTCAGCCTCGATATTACGATAATTGTATAGTTCTTGGTGGCTGTTGTAGGCCATTCAAGGAAGACAAACTGTGGAACGTAAAACTTTAATATAGTCTTCAGAATACTATTTGTTTTGTTTCTGGTTATATAACTTTTAATTTTAACAGTATAATGACTTAATAAATACAAAACAAAATGCCAATAAACGAGTGCATACCGTAAATATTTGTGATCGCCATTTTGTCATACACGTGAAGGATTCCATTAGCATTAGACAAAAACGATCGGTTGTTGGCGTTCGTGCTGATGAGTGGTTTTAAGCTTTTTAGACTGTGCCATGTAAGGTATTAAAGGCAAAATACAACTGAATAGATTGCAAATAATACTAAACTTTAATTAAATTGAAAATGGAAAACATGAGCCTGAACAAGGCCATGCGTCAGATAAAATACACACAACTGAAACTACACTTGCGCCTCTCGTCTCTTTCGAGACTGCTACAACAATTATGCAGCTGCGCTACCTGATGGTCTAATTTAAGGTGAGAGTCTAATCCTTACAAACCTTGAAAGAAAACTAGTAGTGAAGACTGTAAACAGAACAAATGATCATTTTCATTTCTTTGAATAGTGGTTTTGGCCTGTAATAGATGCTACCACAAACTCCACCTCTGCAGTAGATAGTGCCACACTCTTTTGCCTGGAAGTTTTCCAGGATATCAAACTGTTTCCCAGGAAGTGCAAATGTCCAGTAGTTCACTTCTTCATCTGAAGATCTCCCCCCCCCCCCCCCCAATCAGCATTGCAAAATGATTTAAGGCAGGTAATGTCTCCTCCCCCTAGTCTTAATTTATGGTCTATAGTTCCTTTCAGATAGCGGATGATCCTTTTTACGCCTTCTCAGTCAAGTTTTGTAGGTCTAGCTGCCTGTTCTCAACAGTCCCCGTTTTAGTAACATTTTTGTCCCATGCAGACGATAACACTTAAACAATAACAAATATCAGCTGATCTGGCTGACTACATTATAGGATATAACATTGTCAATAACACCTTCTTCCTTCTCAATTTTATGTTGATTGTCCATCGTTTTGGCAGTACTATCAGCTTTGTTATCAATTTTGGATCTAACTATATACTTATTGTTTTTTCTCTTCGCATCCAATACTAAAGTCCTATTTCTATATATTTCACATCAATCCTGAACATATTTGATGCTTAATCCTTTACTAAGTAACACCTGAGTAGATATGATGCTCACTTTTCCCTGATTTGATAATTACATTCCTAATTGGCACCTTAGTGACTTTCCTGTTCGTATCTGTCCATACTATAAATCCACTTACCTGCTCAAGCTTGTTTTCTATATAGCATCTTGACTTCAATAATTGGTTGACATCAACACACGAATGCTCTTCTCTATCACTGTCTAGTATCCATTCGTAAGTATTTGTGATGTCCCAATTTTGCATTCACCTCGCATATTATCCTTGATGGTGGTCATTGTCAGTCTCATAATCTGTTGAATGTTCATTATAATCCAATGAGACCAGGTTAATCCAATGAGCAATCACTATAATTGGTTTATATTTTATATTGATGATGCAGACGATTATTTAAGAACAACTAATGATTTATTATTACTTAAGGCTAGTAAACCATAAGATAATAAATACACACAACATAAACACAATCATTCCCGCTTTTACTCTAGGTGATGTCACACTGCTGGTTTCACCCTCTAGTATTAACATAACTACTTACAGTATAATCACTTAAAATTTTTATTAACACTCCAATTCCCATGAAGTCATTAGTTAGTAAAATAATTTCCTCTAGTCGTTTTCTTATTCTTGTATGGACATATAACATACATTATAAACTAATTTATCAAATTTCTATTTAATTTTTGAAATTTGGAGGTGTTACTTACAGGTGACACTGGGTGTTGTAGGTATTCAATTTACACAATGTATATTATTAAAAGTTTATTCATAATATTAGTTACATAACTATTTATAATTCAGAATATACATTGAGTAAATACAGGTAAATATATGTAAAAAATAGAAAAGTATTACAAAAATGAAATTATCTTATATACAATGCATAAAACTGCTAGTTTTTTTTTGTTAAATTTATACCAACATTGTAGATGTAGTCCAACCTCACATCTTAATTCTTGTTTGATTATGCACAATCCACATCTCCTTTGTGAGCAGTCTACACATGTTTGTCCATCAGATCCACCACTGAGTCGTACTAAATTTTTAACTCTGCTTGCTACAGAAGCACCACAAGTGACGTTACGTTTTGGAGGCTAACCTAGTGAATTGCAATATGCCTGAACAATAGCTCTTCGGAAATCACAGGAAGTGAAGTTTTTACCCACAGTAGAAGTGACATGAAGTATTTATTCCAAATGCAAATAAAGGGTACCATCACTTTTACTTCTGTAACTCATTCATAGTAAGTGAAGGTTTTCATCAAAGCAGTCCACTGCTCCCATATATTTGTTATATTTTTGTATGACAGATGGCAGTCAACTTGAATTTTACCTCTCTGTTTGTCTATAAAGCCAATTCTGTCAACTTTTATGACAGGAGCCATTTTATGGCAATTTGAGCCCATTGTAACAACACTGTTGTTGTGCCACTTAACAATTAAATCATCTGTGGCTTTACATGATATTGAGCCACATTTCTGTTTTTAAATGAATTGGCATTCTCTACAGGACACTTAAGCAGTCTATGTTCTCTTATTGTTCCAGTTCCACCAGTACCATTTTGAGGAAGTATTTTGAGTAATGGTAAACTAGTGAAAAATTATCAAAATACAAATTATAAGGAGCAAATTATTTAGGAAGCCGGGAATCCATCTCAAGTATCACTGCTGTTCCCAAACCAAATTATTCCTGCTGAGGTTGGGAAGATGATTTGCAACCTTGGTATGGCTCGAATGTTATCGAGCCACACCAAGGATGCAGCAGACCAAAATTTGTAACCAAAATTTATATAAGACTACATAATATGGAAGAGAGTACATATAAAACAGTAAAAAAAAAATATGACAATAAATTGGTTATTTTGTCTTATTTGAAAAAAAAAAAGAAAAATTAAGTTATATAATTAAATAATACTGGATAGTTAAACCAAAATGTAAGTAGGAAAAATTAATTAAAGATAATTACTATTTTGAACAAAAAATTAACATACATGAATGAAACCAAAATCACTACTTACAGATCCCAGTATCACCTGTAGGTGACATTTAAACTTCACACTCACCGACAGCAATCATTCAAAGTATAGCCTATTAGGCAAGGAAAATTATTAAAAATAACTATTTACTATAGCTAATTGATATGACATTATTAAAATACAACTTACTTATTTTTTGGAATGAGAAGCTTTCTTAGATGGAGCTGCATACATTTCCTGATTACTACATGACACCATCTTGAAAAGTAGTTTGTAGGAATTTCCACCAGAGAGATCTGGATGAACAAGGTCACTAAGTATGTTGTAAAAGCATAGATAAACAATTTCTAATGGTCAAAATCTATTTTCTTTTTTGCAAAAATAAATTATTGAACATTAAACTAGTGTCACCTACAGGTGACACTGGGAACTAAAGGGTTAATTAAAAGATCAAACGTGTACAATGAATTGTTTCAATAAATTTAAATTTTTTACTCTAGCAATTGTTGCACAGGTCTCTAAAAGCCATTCACTCTACAAGATGGCAGCACACAAGACGCTAGACCAGGATGCACACATTGCACAGCAGCCTCGCCAGCTATTAACCGACCCAGTTAAGATCATACACTAAAGTCTGACCCTGTCAGATTAATAACACTACAAATATACAGTAAGCTACATATAACAAACATTAGCATGATAAGACTAATTAACTCAAATAATAGTAAATATGTTATAAATTAAATATGATCACACTATATCTAGTTATAACTATGACAAATTATACACTAGAGGTAATTATCCAGGGCTAATTACAACACATTCAAGTTGATTAGACAAATTTTTTTGCATATTTTGATGAAGTAAATATTTCCCATTTTGACTCCGGTGTTGGTTTTTATTGAAACAACATTTTGATATTTTTTACTTTTTTTTTCAGAAGATAGGTAGCCCTATTCAATGAGACTGCAGTAATATTTTTAATTTTGGGAGTTTTACTTGTCGATTGGTTCATTTTGAAAATATTACAAGATATATTTTAATTTGGACATCTTTTCACTTTTTTTCTAAGTGGGAAACCTGATGAAGCACGAGTTGAGTTTGACTTGTTTCTAGACCATTCTGTTGACAAATAGGAATTTGATAGATGTAGAAAGTGGTAATGCTTTTTCACTTTTAGTATTCTCCATGACCAATGTAAAATATTGTTCATCATTTGGTTTCTTGTAGACATGTTGAGCTAAATCATGGAAATCTTTATTTAGGAGATTCATTGATAACCTTTCATTACGGCTATGCCTTAAATGAACTTTTGTTGTCAATATTCATAATTGGTGTAGATAACGTTTGCTTTGTCTTCTCTACTTTGTTATCTATTAATTTCTCACATTCAAACTTTTTGTAAACATGATGATTTATATCATAATTAACAGACACTGTCCTATCTAAATGGCTATGTGGCAAAGGAATGTCTCTTTCATACATATTGATAAATTCTAAACCGAGGTGGTTATTTTCATGATAGTCATTTTGTTGATATGTCTCAACACGGTTATTTGATGAATTTGATATTTCGAATGAAGAAATATTGTCTCTTAAACATTTTTAGCAACGTGCATTGGGAAATTAACTCAAACACGATTTGAGTTATATCTGCCAACAGTATATTCAATTGGTTGAGATAATAATGGTGGCCAATTGAGTATCTTGACTTTATTATCTATTTGATTGTCAGAGAACTTGTATTCAGCTACTTTTGTCTTCTCGTAATTTAATCCAATATCTAATGGCTTGTCTAAATATGTTTTTTCATCAAATAAATCTAGTGGAATGATTTCAGAATTGGAAATGAAGCTTGCTTTTGAGAAAAACAAATTATTTTGATTATGATCATTTTGTTGATAATTTACATCATTATTTTATTGTTAAATTTATTTTAGGACTAGTATTGAAATCTGCTAAAGAAAAATTGTCTTTAATAATTTTAAAAGGTTGTGTAGGCTATTATATCTAGATGTGCTACAATGATTGAAATTATAATTAACAGCAATATTCTCGCTTTGACCAATATTGTCAAATTATAATCATAATTCATATCTTCAGTATCAGCTTGTGTAATACTTTTCAACTGATAATTTTCTCTATTCCTTTCATTTGATGGAATTTTATATATTTCAGGGATATTGTTTGATAGTGTATTTCTGCTATCCATAGTATTTCCATCAGATGTGATACTAAAGAAACTTCTAAACCTGAGAACCTGTCCATTTTTTTTTTATTTATTTATGTAGGTCTCTAAGCACTGGTGCTTTTTACATTTCAAAACATGTTCTGGAAATTAATATGATTTTTAAGATGGGCATCTAGTAGTTTTTTGAATGAGGATGTGGTTTCTTGCAGCAAAGTGGTCAGCTGATAATTGATTCCAGTGTGTTATGACTGTTGTTGAAAAGGTGGCAATTGGTGACACTTTTAATCAGTTTCCATTTTAGTTTGTAGGGGTTTCCCCTGTAAAGTCGCTGCTGCGGGGTATGAATGTTGAATTTTTGTAGAATTAGTAGTCTTTTGTTATAGGGGTAATATTTTAGCCCTTTGATTATTTTTGTCTGTTTTCTGAATACTTTGTTAAGGTGAGAGATGTCTTTTTTGTTGATAATGTGGTACACTGTGTGTCCATAATGCTTTGTATGTATATTTTGTAGATTGTTGAGAAGAGTGTTGGGGAACATGTTCTCAAATGCCCTGAAGGTTTATTGACATTTTTCCTGTCATGTATCTGCTGTACTGGTTGAAGTATAGCCTTCGATCAAAGATTTAATCCAGGTCTTTGTGCAAATCTACTTGAGCGATGGGTGTGACTTGTAGAGTAATATTTAGATTATTGCCTAGGTTCATGAAAGTGGACTTAGTGTGATTAATACATTGTTCATTTTTAATTGTCCACTGACTTATTTTCTCTAGGTCTTGCTTTAGTAGGCTATCTCTGCATTTTGTAGGGATTGTACTGTATTTCTCTGGATATTTTAACATCAGCATATATGGCTATATGAGATTGGATGTCATTTGGCAGATCTACTGTAAAGACACTAAAAAAAGAGCTCCCAGCAAAGTGCCTTGGGGCACAACAACAGAAGGGGTGAAAATTTAGATTTCCACCCATTAACCTATATCTCACATTTTCTGTTGTGGAGAAATCAAAAGACACATTCCACCCGTCTAGGATCTATCCCTATGGAATGCATTTGACTGCATAGTTTGTATGGGCTGACTAGGTCAAAGGCTTTTGTCATGTCTATGAATATTACTATTACTGGGTTTTTCCTTTCCATTGCCTCAGTCTAATAAGCCATAGTGGATGCCAGGTTATCAGCACAGCTTTTATTGATAAGGTTATTAATTTTGTTGATGTTAATTTGAATTTTGGTCTTAGGATTGGGGGAGTGAGTGAGCCTTTTTATTAGGTTAGAGGGTTGATGGGATTATTGGTAAGAGAACTGTGGAATACTTGACAGAAGGCATTTGCAATTTTGCTGGATTGAGGGATTTCTTGTTCACCTATTATGAGTTTTTTTATTTAGGACCAAAGTTTTTCCTAATTTTGTTAATATGTTTATAAAGGGAATTTAAATTGCTATTTATTTATTTTTGAGTTTTGAGCTTTTGATAGCTGTGGTTACCTTGTTTTTTTGCATGTTTATATGTGGAGTATGTAAAGTTTTAGTTGGTATGTTTCAAAGGCCTTTTTTTTTTCTATGTTTTTATCCTAATAATTTTTTTATTAAGCCAGGGAGGAGTAGTAGTCGTCGTCTTAGTGATATTGGTCTTGATTGTGTAGGTATATTGGTTATGTCTTCTGTTTTGTGTATGGTTTCTTCATAGCTTGTGAGAGAAGGAGGATGTGCAGTGTTGTGTCCGATTGTTATATTTTTAAGTTCTATGGATGTCTTGTCTCTATCCTTACGTTTCATTAATTCAATAGGCCAGTCTGCCTTTTGTTCTTTAAGAGCAGTGGACAGCTCTGCCTCGATGGCAATGTGGTTACTTAGTCCCATTTGGGGGAGGTACGGTAGCTTGTGATGATGTTGAAAATGTTGTGATTATTAAGTACCGTAATATAAGATCGAGCAAAAAGAGCTGTCTTATCTGAAGCCAGGGTTGAAGGAAGTTGTGCAAGGCAGTTGTAATTAATGAACTCAAGTAGACATGAATCAAATCAGGGTTTTTCAAGTTTGAATTGTTTGTAATGATTTAAGGCTTTATTCGTATTTTCCATAGCTACTGTATAGTATTGTTCAGTCTGGTTGGGTGCAATATATAGATTTCCGATCAGGAAAGACTGATCTCTGTAGTCAATGGAGTACCATTAAGATTCACTTTGATCTCTCAATTCTTCCACTTTGATATATTCTATATCTTGTCCGATATTTGTCAGGCCTCCTCCCTCGGAGAAGATTCGATCTGTTCTGATTGTATTATAATTGTCCATTTTTAATGTTTCACTCTGCACATGTCTAGTTAGCCATGTTTCTTGAGCATGAGTACAATGATATGTTTGGGTCCAGATAGATTTGTATTTTGGAAAATTTGTTATTTATACAGTTGATATTAGTTTAGGCTAGCAATATGTTATGGTGAGTGGATAGTTGCTGTTGTGGTAGTTGACTTGTGTATGGTAAAGGACTAGCTGAGTTAGCTGTAACTGATTTAGTTGTTGTAGGCCTATCTAAGTAAACTGCTTCAGGATTAGATTCTAGATTGAATTATTGTAGTGGATTTGTTTTTATTTTTTTGATAAGTCTGATCATTTAATAATTTTATTATTGTAAATTATTAATCTTGGCCTTATTTTCTATGTTCTAGTAGTTTTACCCTGAGTTCTTTATGTTTATTTCTCTCCTCATAACTGAGTTCAAAGGTAAGGTATACTTTATCTAGTTCAGTATTGTTTCTGGGTTTTGGGTAGTTTTTGTAAAAAATCCATTTTGCTTTAATGGCAGGGGAAAACATTTTTTATTGGTCTGATTAACTCTGATTTTTGGTTGCCAATACGGACAAATATTGTTGAACATAAGCTCTAACGAGATCATTGTTTAGACTAAAGTTTTGGCTAACTAAAAAAGAACTGTGCCTTGTTTACAATGGTCTAATTGCCCCTCATCTTAACTACTGTGACACAGTTTGGTTTTCATGTGGTATGGGGCTACAAAATAAATTACAAGTGGTATTAAACACGGCTTCTAGAGCTATCGTTTTTTGGCCCGGGTAGGTCTAGCGCTTCTGAGGCCTTTGCAGTCTTGGGATGGTCTAAGTTGGAGAAAAAGAGATTGTTACATTACGGTTAAATAATTTGGAAATGTGTAAATGACCAGTCTACTATGAAACTGACGGAATTAGTCGAAGTTTAATAGGATAAAACATGATTACTCAATGAGACAGAAATCTGCGAAAATTCTCTGTTCATCACAGAAAAACAAAATTAGGTGCAAATTCTTTTTTTTTTTTCGCATCACTCCTGCAATATGGAACAAATTTCCTTTGGAAATCAGATCCTCTCGATCTTTGGCCTCCTTTAGAGAAAGGTTTTCAAAGTTTCTCTTTGCTCCAAACATTGAATAATAATCCTTGGCTGCATATATATACTGTAAATACCATGAGTGTACTTAACCGGCTGAGTTACTATTTTAACTCTGTTGATTTAATTTTGTATATCGGATCTTTAAATGTTTGATTTTCGTGCTTTGTTTACGATTACAAAATAGACTAAATAACTGTATATTTATATTTACAGTACCTTTTTTATATCTACTTTTATTTTTATCTTGAAAATTAATAATATATTTTACTGATGCGGGATTAAGAAAAACATAGTATGATCAGTGATGGATTACCCATAAGGCTGAAAAGGCTTGAGCCTATGGGTCCCGCAGACTAGGGGGCCCCCACATCCTTTAATTTTTCTTCGTCCATTGACAATATATTTTTTTTTCAGTGTAGAGGACAAAAATAAAAGTTCGCTTATTTTTATTTGTATAAAATAAATATTATTACAGGCATGTTATCCTAATGTAGTGATAGCATTTAGAATATATTTAACAATGCATTGTTCTGTAGCTGAAAGAGAAGATCTTTTTCAAAACTTTCAAAATGAAAACAGATCAACAATGGTGCAAGATTGACTAAATGCTTAAGTTTAATTTGTATTGAACATGAATTTGCTAAAAACATTGACTTTTCAGAATTAATAAATTGATTTGCAGCTGGAAAAGTAAGAAAAAAAAATTATAAATTGTATTTATGTTTATATAATAAAAATAAAAAAATGTACCTATTAAAGTAATATGTAATTGTTTTCTAGTATTATTTATAATGTGGTTTAAAAACCCCTGCCCCCCCCCCCCCCCCCCAAAAAGTAATTAGCCTACAGGCCCCAAAGTGTCTTAATCCGTCACTGAGTATGATGATCCTCTAATCTTCTAACTCTTAGTCGAATAGGTTGAATATTGGTTTAATTCCAAGTTTCCAACACATCTTTGTTGCCTTTACTTTGGTCAGTTTTTAGTTTCATTTTTTAACACCAGGGTATTTGACTGGATTCTGATTTTGATGTAGATGAATCGTTATTTTTTTTAATCTTTTCAATCAATTTTTTTCTAAGAATTTTTAAATTGAAATAGCATTGCTAGTTGGTTTGCTAAGACAATGAATTACATTATCGGTTTTATTCAAATCAAAATCTTTAGGTATCGGCTGATAATTTCTCCGGTTATAACAGTTTTTTGAAATTGCAGAATTATAATTGTTTCGTTTTAACTCCAATTCTTTAGTATTAGTAATATTCTCCTCAACAAATGTATTATATTTTAGATCGTTGAAGTTATAATATAGTTTTAATTCTGAATCCTGTTGCCTATCAAAAATTTGGTTGACTTATAATTGATCATATTCTGGATGGAAATTAATTGTTGCACTAGATCTATCCTTCTGTAATCGTTCAAGTCTTTTTTTTTTTTTCATTATAAAAGAAGCATCTGATAAAATTTTAGAATTCTTTTTTTCCAACACAACTTTGTTGCTTTTACTTTTGGATACTGTTTGGTCAGCTTTTATTTTTGTTGTTTAAATTGTTTTAGTAAATGTTAATTAATAGTTACATTTATTACTGCTAGATGGCTAACTCGTGCAATTTTTGTGAAGTAGATGCATTGAGAATCCTGAAAGGTCATTAGGAGTTTTAAAAAAAATTGTGTAAGAGGTAATTTTTTGTTTAAGGGTTGGGGAAATAAGGGGAGGATATTGGTAGGATAAGGGGAAAGCTTTTTTTTTCCTATAAGATTTAAGGGTTTGTTTCGGCACAAGGGCCAGATTGAAAATTTATAACTCTCCACGGGCCGG
>PXIH01S0033290.1:8760-19386 GCA_003024985.2 Euperipatoides rowelli
GTGGGGGCCCTAAGCTATAGCTTGTTTAGCTTATACGTAAATCCTGCACTGAATTTAATATCATATCCCCAAACTTTTAAAATCTCTAATTTACAAACATTCATAGGAATGAACATATTTTGGAAATAGCAGTTCATCTTATTTTCAAAATATAAATAAAAAAAATAGAAAGTATAAATCAAGATTAACATAGAAAAAAAAAAAACAATTCTTTATTTAATGAAAGACCTTAATATTAGAAATATTGGCAAAATATTGTCTTAATGTCAAAAATAAGGACACTTATAAAACGAATGATTTAAATCCTCAGTACTATAAAAAAAAAAAAAAAAAAAAACACCACTTTGATTAGATATTTTAACACCAAGTGTTTTTAAATGAAAAAAGTGCATCAGTCATGTACCATTCCTACAATAGACCTATGACTTATAATAAGAATTTTTACATAGCTTCAGATAGTAGGCAATTAAATGATTATCTTAAGAACATTCTCAAATTTCATTACATAAAATGATTTATATAACAATTTTTGATATTGAATTTATATTAAAATGATTCATAACATCCAAAAATCTATATTAGAGTGCCTCAAAGGCAAAGAATTAGAGAATTTCTAAAATGCATACAATCAAAAGAATAAGAAGATTTACATAATTCAGCAGGACGAAGATTCTGAGTGGGTTGTATCAGAATTTTATAATTTAAAAGCATAACTTATTTAAAAAATGAAACACAATGATTATATTTTGCATCTTGTAAATTCAATCCTCTGTGACTATAGTAGATAAAGAAACAATAAATAATTTTAAAGAAATTAATTTTGATTTCCAAAGAAATCTATTGACATTAACCATAAATTATTTATTTACAAAAAAACTTTCGAAAATTTAAAATCTGGCGAATCTTTAGAAAATAAATGAATTAATAATTTTAACTTTTTGATATAAACTTTTTGGTACTTACAGATAAAGTCATAACATTAAACTTAAAGTTACTAATAAATCTATTTTTGATAGATGAGCTGCAAGCCTTCCTTAAAGGGAAAGAGATACCATGAAACTTATCTGGCATATCCATGTAACCAGGTTATTAACAACAATCCCCAAAATGGGGATGGAAATACTACAACCAATTTCTTTAATCTCTTTTAAAAGAGGATTAATTTAAATTGCTAACAAATTATAACACTTGCCATAAATTTCTCTCAATCTGTAGGCTATAGGATGTAGTATCCTTGACAACTTTAGGAAATTTCTTTGTTGGCAAGATTGGTTTTACCTTACAGATCAAGTAGAGGAGCAAACATTACCACATGATTAATTCTGCCACAGGCAGGCTCAAAGTCAAAGAAAATGAGAACAGAGTTTTATTAATTTTTGCCACTTAATATAAGACAGTATTGACTAAAAAAGCAAAATGGCATGGTGTATTAGCTAATTGCTACTAGCATACTCTGTCTAATACAGTCACTAATCTCACCATTTGGTTTCTTGAAAATAATTTTGGCATCTAACACTATAAGTGTCTCAATAAGGAAGGGTGGACCTATCAATATTTTTGGCTCTATCTTTTCTCAACAATATAAATAAGCAAGTAAATAATAAGTTAATATCTTTTGCTAACTCTAACCATAACACTATTTTTTGCCTTGGTATACAGTATTATGTTGTATCAAATCTATAGGAAATCCAAAAGAAATCATACGCATAGTGAATCAAAGGCATTTTCATAGTCAAGAACTATTAGGCAAAAGGAAATTTCATATTCATTGAATATTTGATTAATTTCTTGTACTTTGAGTTGTTCCATTGTTCACACTCAATGCCTGCAACTGGTTAGTCTTTTTGATTGAGCCTCATCCATTTTCTTTTCAAAATCTTTGTTAGAACTACAGTATGGTGAGTTTTTATAAAGACAAGTAACAAAGCTGATATGTCCACAATTCTTACGAACTTCTGTATCACCTTTGTTGTTAAAATATATTACAACAGAATTACTCCAACAAATTGGTATATTCCTTTTGCCTTAAATATTCTGTAAAACATTGAGCTAGTGTTTTTTGTAGTTCATCTGCACTAGCTTTTATAATATCCATTCTTAAGTTGTACTCTGCTGGTGCCTTTCCCTTTTCAATGCATTCTTCACTTCTCATGTGATTACATCTGTTCATTGATCATTGTGCTAGTCAAATAATTTTTATCTACTTTTAGATCTTTTTCCTTAATGTTGGCATAATGTCATGCATTTTGATAAAGTCTTGTAAAAAATGTTCATTCTTTGTCCAGAGTGAAGTTTTTTTTTTACAAGACTTTATCAAAATGGATGACATTATGCTAACATTAAAGAGAAAGATCTAAAAGTAGACAAAAATGATTTGACTAACCCCATTTCTATGAATGGTACCATCTATTTGATTTATTTCTATTGTTTGATTTTCTTAATTATAACCATTGTTTAGTTTTCTTCAAACTTTTATTTCCTCAGTTGTTTTCTTGATCAAATCCCAGTTGAATGTTCACACATATCCTTAAGGTATTTTTTATGTTACTTTTATAAAACTTAACATTTTAAATTTTTGACCTTGAATCTTCCTTGTTTTTCATTGCATTTCTAATGTTTTACAGAGCTCAACATATTCAATTTTTGACCTTGAATCTTCCTTGTTTTTCATTGCATTTCTAATGTTTTACAGAGCTCAACATATTCAATTTTTGACCTTGAATCTTCAACTGTTTTTCATTTCACATCACTTTTCATTAGATTTTGTTTCTTGTATTATCTTTTGTTCTTGAACTAATTATCCATTCTGCAGCAACTATGATAAATTCTTTGTTGATGAATGTGACATCACCTTTAGTTCTAAACTGGAACTCTTGTGTTTCCTAATGTTATCAATATCAATTGACTGGAACTTCCTTTTGACTGGAACTTCCTTTTTACTGGAACTTCTTTTTGACTGGAACTTCCTTTTGACTGGAACTTCCTTTTGACTGGAACTTCCTTTTGACTGGAACTTCTTTTTGACCGGAACTTCCTTTTGACTGGAACTTCCTTTAGAATGGAACTTCATTTTGACTGGAACTTCCTTATGACTGGAACTTCCTTTAGACTAGAACTTCCTTTTCACTGGAATTTTCTTTTGACTGGAACTTCCCTTTGACTGGAACTTCCCTTTGACTGGAACTTCCTTTTGACATGTTTAGCTCTTTCAAATACTGTATTTGTAACAACTACAAATGTTAATTAGTTTAGTAATGATATTTCTTACATTATATTGATTTTGGTAACAAAGATAACCTATGGCAAAGGTCTGTCAGAGAAGAGACTTTGCATATTGACATGACCTGTAATAAGTGTCATTTTACCATCAATAACAACTTCCACTACTCTTTATGAATGCTCAATGGTGCTTCATTTAAGGAAGTTGGTGTTTCTCCTTAGTAAAATGAAATTTTTAAGAAAGAAAAGATATATCAAGTTGAAACTTCTTTTTTTTTTTGAGAGAGGACTTCTGACTTTTTATTTACAATACATAATATAATTACCTTTTTCTATTAACTACAAACTCATTCTTTTTTCTTCTATAATTTCATTCAAATTATAATATTCATAATTTTAATTTTTGTTATCTTGAAGGACACTATTTCCACCTGCAATTTGTCCATAACTTTATGGATTTCTCACAGAAACAACTTTATCTAATTGCTCTGTATATAGAAAATCCCACATAGCCAATAACCATCTAAAGAACTGCACCTACTGCAGTCCCTAGAGAACACCATACTCATTACCTCACCTCATGACTACTGCTCCTTGACAAGTTCAAAGATTTTATTTGTCTGGATTATTCTATTACTTCTATTTATACCTTGTGTCATAAATGGGATATTATCATCAACAAATAAGGAAACAGCTTAAAAAAATACAGTGAGAAAACTAGGTGATTTTTTTAAGATATCCTTCCTCTTAATTCTTAAATTTAAGATGTTTCCAATGATAAAAATATTATTGATTTATGCAAACTTAACTTACATCCAGATTTCCATGAACTTTACCTACATGTAAATTAAGAGTTACCTGGATATCATTATCAGACTACTGGATGAAGGCCTCCCCAATGTCCTTTCATGAATTCCTATCTGTAGCAACTTCCAAATTTGGCAAACATTTTTATTTCATCTATGAATCTTAGAATTGGTCTGCATCATAGTATATTTTTTTTGTCTTTTGGTATCCTGTTAAGTATTTCTGTAGTCCATCTATTATATTTTCTTTTTGCTATATGTCTTGACCATTTCCACTTTAAATTCTTTATTATTTCCATATCACAAATTTGTGTTTGTGATCTTATCCAGTCATACCTTTTTCTATCCCTTCATGCTATTCCTAACATATGGTTTTACATACTACTTTAAATAGTTTGTAGTTTTTGCATTTAGTGTCTAGATTTAAGCATCATATGTCATAACTATTGGTAAAGCATATATTGGTCAAATATTATCTTTTTTGAGACAGTTTTCCTTTCAAAATGTTATTAATTTTACCAATGTGCCTCAGCCCTTTTCCAGTATCTTTTTATTTCACATATCTAATTTTTATTTGTAGATAGTTATTAATTGACATAAAGAAGCATAATTAATTACTTCTTCATTTATAGTATAATTACTTTAATCATTTTGGGTTGGACACATTTGTTGACCATCACTTTGGTTTTTGCTAGATTCACTCGATATATGTTTTGGTTAAGTATTCCAGACTTGAAGCAAATAAAACATCATCATCATCATCATTAGCAAATTGTAGTTGGTTCAAATATGCTCTATTTATTGTATTTTCAGTCCAGTTTAACCTCAATTTAAACTCTTTGGGTTTGAACCAAATTGTTATCTTTGGTAGTCTTATTGTGGATAGTGCTTTTTTATACATGTTGATCCAATCATTATGTATAGGTCATATGAATACCATGGGTCTTTAGGGCGTTCAAACAAATATCATATTCATTGAATCATCAAGTGATTTTTCATAATTAATAAATTTTAGGTATTGAGGAAGTTCCTATTTGTTTAATCTTTGAATAACTCTCAAACTACTTGCAAGTGGAACATGATAATAAAATTAACTCCTAAAACCAGATTTTTCATTGATGGAGTCTCATCCAAGCTTTATGCAATCAGTTTTTAGAACTTTTGTGAAAATTTTATATATGTCTAAAATATGTCTAATTATTTGTTATTCGTATAATTTTCTTTATTTATTTTCTTGTATAAAATTATTACAACAGCATTACTCCAACTGATTATATTCCATTGTTTTCAACACTCATTAAAACATCAAGGTAGCCTTTTTCTATTTCATTCCCACTTGATTTTATATCATTAGATATGTTGTCCTCTCCTGGTACCTTTCCATCCTTAATGTATTTCACTAAATGCTTCACTTCTGAGAGTACATTGGGTACCGGTACATCAAACATTTGCCAGTCAAATCAGTTTTGCGGTCTGTTAGATATTACTCCTTATTGTTGGTATTATCTGACCCATCTTGATAAGGTGTCTTATAAAATTATTTACCTCTTTGGACAATAAGTTCACAATTTCTAATAATGATAGTATGTTTTATTTTATTACTATTATTTGATTTTTGTTCTCATTTACTCCTACAATGTCCTACTTGATTTTGCACAGTTCAATTTCAATCTATTGTTGCTTTGCTTCACTTAAAAGAGTTTGAGAATTATATGTGCATAGGGTCAGCATTGAATGACAGTCTAGAATCATCTGTGGATTCTTAGCACCTCAGCCAGCATACACTCCCAATCACTGTCTTGAATGGGGTCAGAAAAGCCTCCTGGTAAGAAAGATCATTTATTTAGTTGTACTTTCATGGTATTATCTAGAGGGAAATGGCCATAACTCACCATGCTGTCCAGATGGTGAGTTACTCAGCTCTGAGCTGTGGACCTAGCCTTTGGTGACCCAACACCTGACCTTGCAAGCNAGCATGGAACAAAATGGACTGCCATTGATTTGTCTGTGACTGTTTATTCTATATATTGATAGCTATCCCCCTTATCTTGGGAAAAAAAATCACTATCCGCATCCTAGGACCACAACCTGAAGAGCGTCTAGAAACTGAAATAAATCGGTGTTAGCTTGTCCCATTTTACCGTGTTTGCGCATCTATTTCAGTCATATGGGACAAATGGCCGAAAAAAACTCAAAATTATCAAAATCGATCAAAAAATGACTATTTCACTCCTTCATCATCATAGGGTTGGGGTATAGTGTGTTTAATACATAGTAGGAGTTAGGGTTCAGGGTAAGGGTAAGATTAGGCATGTAAATTAAAAAAAAAGACTGCTATTAATATGGTAAATGGGACAAGCTAACACCGATTTTTTTCAGTTTCTAGGTGCTCGTCACAGCCTCTAACAACCAACTCTGTCAATATATATAAATTGTATTTACTGTATATTTATATGTTGAGAGAGAGAGAGTAAATTCATATAAATGCCTAAAATTTATTTTATTTATGTATCTTTTTTAATTTTTTTTTTTATTCTAACTTTATTATAGCATATTTTCTTTGTTTTACCATTTTGTACTTTTAAAATTTCTTTTTTCATGTATGAATTTTCTTTGATAGTATAGATGGCGCTCTATTATATTTTGGATTCCAATGGGAAACAGTTTAATAAAGTCTTTCTAGTAGTTAGATATTCATAATTTGAATTGGCTTCTAATAGATCCAGAACTAAAATCTACTCTCCCGCTTATTATTGTCACTATACTGTACTTCTGATTAAGAAAAAATAAAATGAATCGATATTTTTGCCATCTTCTAAATTAATTATAATGTTTTTTGAGAGGTTTGTTTACTTTCTGAGGCAATACATATGATTGCAATATCATTTAATATGACAGATAGAATATATTTGTGTGCTTTATGCTAAAGGATTTAAAAATAGAATTATCCTAACACAGTAAAAGTTAGTACAAAATAGAATCTAAACAGCAAATATGGATTCAGAAAAAAAAAAACCTTAAAATATAGTAGTGATGATTGTAAATAATATAATTATTTTTAATATACATTTTTAATATTAAATGAATTGAAATTCTTTGAATGAAAGCAAATTAAAATTAAAAGTATTTTAATACTTATTTTTCTTCATTCATTTTTTACCTGATTTTTAATCACCGTACGTATTAATAAAGAACGTTTTTTTTAAATTAAATTTTTATTTTTATTTTTATATCGAAAATAAAATTGATAAAATAGATTTTATTGTTACAAATAGCAAATGTTATTAACTCGAGACTGAAAGGTAAGCATTGCTTTTTTCAATAAATTTTTAAATTAATTTTTTTTTTGTTTCGGATTTTTTAAATTTGACAAGTAATTATGATAGTTTTAATTTAATACTTTATAGTTCATATACTATGTGCAGCCTAAGCAGAAGCCTACTTCAAATTACCTTCTGTACAAACACGTTCAGAAACGTATAATTAGAATATTTAAAAATTTTAAAAATTAAATGAATAATTTTTTAATGTTTCGTTTTTTATTCTTTAAAAAAAAAAAAAAGGAATTGGGCTTGCAATAAACTGTTGGACTTGTAATCATCACCCAAAGACGCAAATGTTTAAATACACTTATTCTTTGATAAATATTCTGAAATATAATTTATATAAACAGAGGATAAATGTTAAAATGAACGATTGCTTATTGTATTCACAAAGATAAATAAAAAAGTGATGCGAAGAAAAGACATCCTAAAACAGGGATCTCAAATCAATTAATAGAATGGCTACTTAGAAAATATCCCCAAATCTGAAGTGACCACACCCAAAACAGCAATGATAAGGGGGAAGGGCTAGTTTAGCTCCATTCCCAGAAGGTCCCGCATAAAATAACCTGGGTATGGGCTGTGAGGTGTCAAAGGCCACATAAAAAGTATTTACTTTTAGAATAATTTGTAACACCTCTATGGGAAATATTACATTTAGATTATGATCAAAGTTTCAAAATATTTTTTTAATTTGAAAACAAGGTTGTTAGAAGGGGATAATATAATTAACTTTACGTAGCAATATTCTACTTATATGTATCAATTATATCTGCACTAGATATGTATAGTCACTTATATGTATATACAGTATATTAGAGTGCTCCAAAATACAAAATATTCAAATTTCCTTTCTTCACAAGGGTATTTTTATTTCTTCAGCCTACACATAATTGGAAATTGTACCAAATTTCAGCCAGAACAGAAAATATTTAGGATTCATATATTTTCATCATTGGTGCCACATCACATCTAAAACTATGACCTTCTTACATTTGAAAAACTATGGCATTACAGTTGCTTTTGATGGAATGAGGCGGTTCTTGCAGTGTTTTGCTACCTGTCAAACATCGTACTGTTTCTGGTCTTCATATTTCATTAGGGTCTCATTACACTGTGTTGTTCACTACCTTCATTCGAAGTGCTTGATCCTGAAGTTTGCTGAAGTAAAGATCATTACTCCACTGGCTGTGTAGATTTATTAGGATGGATTGTGGTTCTCCAGCTTAATGATCACCAGGTGTCGAGGAGGTTCTGGTAATTGTGGATGCTGTAAGTTCTGGCCCATCTTTTCCTTTGTCTCCATTGCCACTTGGTCATCAAAAAGACTAATGTAATTAACAGAGAAACTAAATATGTCTGGTCATGACATCTTATGCTTTCATACCAACGATCTGATTGTGATAAATCTTTAGGGATAGAAGTTGGTTGTCATTATAGGGTGCTCACGTTTCAAAGGGTTCTTACTTCTACTGTCTGATATAAATGAGACTCATAGACAGAGCAAAGTCAAAATAAGTTCCTGATTTTCATGATGTCAGCTTGAATTGATCTTAGAAAAGGAATATCTTCAATGCATAAATCCTTTTCACTAACCATCAAGCTTGGTAGGTTGGGCCAGGATCTCATAACCATTATTTTCCACTCCCTCCACTTTGAAACTAAAGAGACAATAAATTGAATTCTTTATAAACACCCCTTGGCTCTTAGGCTTTGAGGACATTTGACAAGTAAGCCATCATCTCTTCCTGCAGTTTACTCAATTATGGATCATGGAAGAGTTTGCCTGTTGCAGTCCAAATCAATTTTGTTCCTAAATCCTCTATAATTTTGAAAGCTCCATTCCAAAGATCTGTATTGCTGACTTTTATATCATATATTAGTTCTTTGATTTGGGACCTGATGTTCCATTTCTAAATTGCATCTACATAAATGTTCATCTGAAACAAAATGTTTTGCATAAGACCTTTTTTAAACATCCACCAATCAAGTTAAAATTTTACACAGAAGCAAAGTCTATCTTAGTGGACATAAGGTATATGGATAACAAATTAGACTAACATCATTTTTCACCATAACATTGTGTACCACTCTAACATGTATATTTTTCCATATTGTTTTTTTATAATTATTTTAACCACCATTGTTGTAATATTTTCTATTTAATATTCTTTTAGATAAAATTTTAATTTTAACTATTTAATGATAATCCAACTTAATAATATACTAAATGTGGAAATGATTAATATTCCTGTTTAATTAATTGATAGCTTTAAAAGGATTTTACTAATTGTTTTATATCATTAGAGGCTTTTTGTTTATTATTATTATTAAAAAAAAAGACGTTACTTGGAGCATATTTTATCTGCTATACTTAATTTCCTGTTGAAGGATCTTTTAATTTAAATTCTTTCTTATAATTTTCTCTTATAGTCCCCTCCAGCTCCACTAAAAATAATCTTTATTTAGATTATTTTCTTTAATTAACGTTTCACAATATGAAACTATTTCTTATAATAACTCATTTTAATCTAGCCTAAAAAAAAAGTTTAAGTTTGAAACATTTTATTTATTAGAAGTAATTAATTGATCAATATTTAATACCTTTTCCATATTATCCTGTTTTTTTTAAGTTTTAATAACCACTAATTGCTGTAATCATCATCTTCAGTCTGGATCAAATCACTGCTGGATGAAAGTCTCCTAAGATTTCTATAATATTTATCTTCAGCAATTCGTTATCCGGTAAACATTTTTATTTCAGCCTCTTATCTGACATTAGGTTTCCTTTGTGGTCGCTTGCAGTCCCTTGGAATTCATTTGAGCAGTGTTTCTTTCAGGCATATTTCCGGGGGTGGGGGGGAGGGCTCCCCCCCCCCCCCCAGAGCAAACCATGTGAAAAATTGGATTAAAAAAAAAGCTTATAAATCAGATAGATAGTCGACAAAACGTCAACTTAAAAAAAAGCTTATCAAAAATATGTACAGTATATGCCCTGCCCTCCGAACTCTGAAATCCCCCCAACCCCTCAGAGAAAATTGTCTGAAAGAAACATTGCATTTGAGTATTTCTGTATGTCCAACTATTATCATTTCTTCTTGCTGCATGTCCTGCTCCATGTTGTAATATTTTATATTTAATTTTCTTATATGGACTATCATTATATTGTTAATATTAAAAGTTTAATTTGTTAATATACTAAATGTTGAAATGAATAATATTAATGTTAATTTAATTTATAGTTTAAAATGTTTTAAATCAATTTCAAAGCTATTACA
>PXIH01S0033333.1:0-12955 GCA_003024985.2 Euperipatoides rowelli
GCTTATGAAAGTAGGCTATTTTTACCAATGATGACTGTTTATGAAGTTGTAGACATAATTAGTTTATGATAATCCATTAGTTGGTCTTCGAATAGACTAGGGTTCAAAATAAAGGGGGACTGGACCCTAGGAGGCTAGCTATTACGACCCGGTGTAGCCTACGTTCAGAGATAGGTATCTGACATATAGAAAATAGGTAAATAAGCATACAGTACCCAAATTGTTGAATGCATGACATTCAATATTTTGAGTACTGGATGCCATTATGCCTTTGACAGTTCACTTTACAAAAGACGGCTAAAGAAGCACAACAAATAACACATATCATGCCAGTATTATTGTAATTTCTCACCATAAGATAATCCAATTTCCACTAACTTTGAAAATTATACTTTTTTTTTATTGTAGTATTATCATTACCGTATAGATGATGACAGAATTGCCTCTTGTAGTGGAAGACTTTGTTTTTATTTTAACTAAAAATCTATCCATTATTATTAGAAAATGGTTAGTCATTATTAAGCTCTTGGAAATAATACCAAACGATATTGTTGCTCATACCACGGTAATAACACTATGAAGAAAGACATGACGTCATGCAATAGTGCACATTTATTTATTATCATATTGTATCTCTCTCTCTAGTCACTTGGGAAAGAACAAATGGGTGAAGTAAAATGTAAATTTATATATAATAATCTTTGTTATTTCATTTCTTTTTTTGAATCTTGTTATAAACATGTTAAAATGTTACTTCTTTTCCTTTTGAATAAATTATGCTAAAAGAGTGAAATTTGATTTTTTAAAAAAATGGGTAAAGTGTTATGGATACTGTCAACGAGTATATTGTCTGACTGACGTAGCACATGCTTTAAGTTAAGTATTTGGATTGATATTATTATTATTTATTATTATTTCAAAATAATGTTGGCAAGCCCCCTTTTTATAATTTATGGTGCTCATGAGCACTAATTACATAAAACTAGGTGAGCACTCTTTTCATAATTTATGGTGCTCGTGAGCACTAATTTTGAACATCTCTGTGCGCACTTATTTTCATTCAAAGAGCACTGTGGTGCTCACGAACACCAGGTTCTCAACCTGGTGCTCACGAACACCAGGTAGAGAACCACTATTCTAGACCTTCTGACCACTGGCTGACTTTCCTGGAGTTCCTCAAGATGCCTTGATTAATGCTGCTACTCATTTCAAGCACTAGGGATATGTTTTTTAAAAAACCTTAAACTTGAGCTCCGAGTAGCTGTACACATCACAGCGAACAGAGTGAGACAGAGTCCCAGATTATTAAAATACGCTAACAGAGTATTAAAAGATGAGACGAAAGGAGAATTAAAAAAAAAGCCTTTAAAAGCCTAATTTTAGCTAAACCTTCACTAGAAAAAGCTTTTAAAAGTCTATTGTCAGACAGAAAAAGAAAAAAAAACTGTTCGTGGCAGGATTTGAATATGTGATGTCTGGGTTATCCATTTTAAAGTCAGCGTGCTATCTGTGCCACCAAAACATAGACGGTAGCTATTGCTCTCTCAATGACTGAAAACAATTCATTATCCAGCATATCAAAAATAATCACTGCCATTGTAAAAGTTAAGTTGATGATGTAGTGCCTAGATAAATATTAGACCAGATAAGTCATATTTGACTAATGTAAAATCAATAAAGTTTTTTTTCTTCCAATTTGAATTTTGATTGTGTTGCGATACATTGTGGGTAGTTACTAGGGGTAGTTAGAACTCATTCCTATAGTGCTCAAAGTTTATTATAATCTGTGAAAAGCATGCTCCAATTTTTTAAAAATCCTATTTCTCTGGATTCAAAACGCACTCTTATGTACTCCAAGAGCTCGGAGTTTTTTTAAAAAACGTACCCTGGTTGTTTTGGAGATAAGTTTATTTTCAGGTCATTAGCCCCAAGATTTGTTTGCACTCTGTTTTGGCTTACTTTTCATAGCCTATTTCTTGGCTGGCTATCAGGATTGCATTGAAATGGGAAGTCTTTCTTTTAACCACATTTCCCCGTCATGGTGATGTTACTATGGAAGCCTCAATTTTTGGGATCTGGTATGGGTCATCAAAAGATGTCAATACTTTGTTTATCCTCAAAGGCTTTGTGAGTTTATGATAGTATTAGTAGTCATAGTAGGGTTTACTCATTTCTTTAGACCAGTTGGATTTCCAGTCAATTGTTTGTTTTTTTCATTGGTGGTTGACAGTAACTGACACTGTAATAAAGTTATGCCTATGTTTATTTTCCTATTATAGATTAGTTCTGCTGATGGATATTCCTGTAGATATGTGTGGGCTGGACTTGTAACACCTTAGTAGGTTATTTAACAGTTGTGTCCATGAATGCTGGTTGTTAGATAAGACAATTTTTATTTTTTACTGATTGGTTGAATCATACAATCTCCTCATTTGCTTGGTGCCACATACAATATAATTTTTTCCCTGTGTTCTAAAAAAATCATGAACTCCCTTGAGTGAAATATGAACTGTTGTCTGAGCACACCTCCTTGGGACGCCCAAAAAATACAAAATTGTTGTCCAGTGTGGCCACATTCCCCAACCAACTAGGGAATTTTACTATGTTGATGATTGGAGATCTTGTGTACAGATCTCTCCTGACAAAAAAATGCCCTGCATTTAAACTCACAAGGGTTAACATATTTCCAAATTTTTTTTTCAGTTGGAGCCCATTCTATTCTTTAATATAAGATATCTTTTCCATGTAAGTTAACATTTTTAAGTAATTATATTTATGACTTTGACTCATAATTGGTTGCTGTTTTTTGGCAATATAATTAGTACAGTATAGGTAAATTGAGCTGTTAAAATTACACCTCAATGATCTTGTTAAAACATTTTCTTCGCCCATCTATAATTTAAAAAATAAGCTTTATTATCATTACCTGGGTTAAAGAATTATGTCGATCCTTAACATTAATTTAAATTTGACTCAAGACACTATTGTGTCTCTTGATTTACAATTGTATAATGATTATTTTTGTAGTTTTCTATTGTTTGTTTATTCTTTTACTTTTTTACATTCGTTAAATGGATGAAGTCTCTTTTGAACTTGATTTTAAAATTATAGGGCCCTATTCATGTCTTTCTTAAGGAATTTAATAAAGCACCAGTAATTGATAATATGTAATTTAACAACATATCTATTATCTAGGCCTATAATTTCATGTAAATAAATTTAAAATTAATTATTTATTAAGATACACTTACAGTAGCCTATATTATTCATATAGCCTAATGTTGTATTTTAACATTTTTTTTTAGAATTGAACATCTAGAAGCTGCGATTCTAGAAGGCTTTGTGGAAGTTGTATTTCATTGTATCAAACCTAGACTTGTTATTTTTACAACTCCAAATGCTGACTTTAATGTTTGCTTCAAGAATTTTTCTGGGAAGCGGAATTGGGATCATAAATTTGAATGGACTCGTCTTGAATTCCAAACATGGTAATTCTCTGAAAAGATTGTTATTAAATTCCAGGCATTATTTATTCGATTTTAAACAGTCTTTATGTAGCATAACTTTAGAGCTGACGAAGTTAATCATTTTAATTAAATATAAGCTTATAATCTACAATCTAGTCTAATTCTAAAATATACTAATGATGTACAGTTTGTTAATTAGATATTGCTAATTAATTCAATACACTCTGGCCTCGTTTTGTGTTTTAGTTTGGTTTCTAAAATATGCAACTCAAATCGAAAGGACTCAAATCGAGTATTGGGTTGCCTCTAAAAAATTTGAGAAAACCATTAAAACTCTCTTATATTAATCATCAAAAAATTTGTTAAAAAGTATAAGGCACCTACATCTTTTAAAAATTTTGGGTCATTGGTAATTTTTTCATTAAACTATGGTTTATTATTTGTTCCAAAGATTTGGATATCTATGCTCTCATTGTTATACTTATTTACTTCCAAGTAATTCCTTTCTGTTCTAGGAATCATGCATGAACTCGACTTTGCATTATTTGTATCTCTACTCCACCCTGGGCCTATTGTTGGTGTTTGTGTAAAAATTTGTTCTAGTCTTTGTTAGCCATATTGGTCCAATGTTATCATATAAATATAACTCTTTAATACCAATGCTATCATATAAATATATTTTAACTCTTTATCGCTTGTGGCCAATCCTATCTAATGTTAACCCTTCGGAGTGTATGGCTAAATGGCCTACTACAAGTGAATCATTTGTGATAGCTTAATAAGTAAATTTAACAAAAAAAGAAAAGAAAATCCTAGTGCTGTAATTTTGATTTATTTTATAAAATTGGTGCCAAGTGTCGCTTAATTTAAAATAACTTTATTAAAATCATTGTTTTTGTGAAGATTATTAACAAATAAACATTGTAGAATGTTTAATTAGATTTTTTTACAGCCATAAAAATGACTGGAAAAGGAAAATCTGGAAAGTTTGTTTTCAGTACATCTTAATCTTAATTGGAATATTATCATGTTCCGAAGCCGATAACAGCGCCATCTAATGGGCTTATTCAAAAGATCGGCGTGAGAACTATTTTTAGAAACTTTAAGTGGTGTTTTCTCTTACAAAAAAAGGGCTTAAACAAAAAAAATGGTTGATGCCCGTGTTACGGGATAGTAAAAAAAAATATACTAAGTATAGGAACCTATCTCTTACATTTCAATTTATTCCTATGCAAATTTAATACTCGATTTATCATTTCAATTTGAGTTTCATATTTTAGAAACGAAACTACAACTTAAATTAATGCCCTAGTGTATTTGTACTAAGTGCATTATCAAGTGACAGCTTACCTGTAATAATTGGAACGATTATCTCTGATTTCTGGTCTCAGAAATTTATGATTACCCCCCCCCCCCCTCCCCTACTTTTAATTCTGATATGTTTGGACTAATTGAAACTCAAATTAAACAGATTCAAAAATGAATGGAATTTATCTTGGGTATTTATAAAATTTTGATCATTATTCATTTATTTTTCTTACTAATTAAGTTATTTTTACAGGTGTAATAATATTGTAAATGACTATCCCAACTACACTGTTAGATTTGAAGGAATTGGTGAAGGTCCTCCAGATACTGAAATATATGGTTGCTGCAGTCAGATGGCTGTCTTTGAAAGATTAAAAGCAACACCTGTAAATAATAAGAAGAAAACTTCAAAGCCTTATCACTTGGTAAAATTTTGAAATCTTTTTTTTTTTTTTTTTTAATTTTAACCACTACTTAATGTATGTTTGAACTATGAAAATAAATGCTTATGTATGCCATATGTCTAAAGTTATAATTATGTGCAATGGCTTGGTTTAGTATTGCTGTAAAGCAGAGCTTGAGCTTCCAGGGTGGGAATACATGATTTACAATAGGCTATTTCTTTTCCCATTTGAATATCGACAAAGAAATATCTCACTCTCATACTGACTTGCTTTAACTGCCTGTATTCTTTAACTTACTGTAAATTATCAATTATTTTTAAAATAAATGGAATAAAATCCATATAAGCTTCAGCACTCTGTAAAAGTATATTAATTAAAGATAATAAATAAATTCTTGTTTGTATTATTCAGTTTACTACTAGTGTCAAATTATGCTTAATTCTAACTAGCAGGATAATAATAATCCAGGTTCATTGACAATAGAGAATAGCATTTAATGAGAGTACTAATACAATAAATAATACATGTGCCGATGACTTACCATATGAGGCATCTGAATAGCGAGTGACCTCAAGTGGTCAAGTTTACAATTAACATATTAAATGTTTATAATAGAGGTCTATTGTGCATACACCACATGCTCTTTTTTTTAAACAGAAATAAAGTAAATATTGTTCATCGAATTATTATTGTGGATCAATCATATGTGTTAGTATTATAATCCGTATTACGTTAGTAAATCATCAGGTTATGGGCCCAGTATGGATACTCCAAAATTTTATCTATGACGTTGACACAGAGTAGAACAAGGAACAGCCTTAGTATTGAATCGTGGTTATAGTATTTTTTTGTTTCGAGAATATAAAATGTCTACCTTAAATAGATCATGTAGAATCGATTCAGTGGTACCTATACATGTATGTAAATCGATTGATATGTTGATAAATGCAAAATCAAGTGGAATACCGGAAAAAATATCTACCACGGATGGAAGGTTATTATGTGGCACGGGAAGAGCGGATGGATACATTGAACTAACCAAAGATAAATCGTATATTACATATTAAAGATTTATTAATTGTTCCAGAAATCACGGAAAATGTATTTCATTGAAAGTACTTGTTGACAAAGGAATGAATATAATATTTATAGAAAATAAATGTCAAATCAAAGGTGGAGAAAAATTAACTTCTGAGGCAGAACTAAAGGACGATAAATAGATTCTCTCTACTAAGTATGTGGCTACTGAAAATATAACTACGGAATCTGAAAAATCAATCCCTAGCAAGGAAATACTTGAACAGAAAGGATGCGAATAATAACAAAATAATTATTGGGAACATTAACGAATAACTGGAAATTGGAATGAAGTTTTATGGTTTCAGGCAATGAGAGAGGAGATTAAAGTTATTGAATCTAGCAATGTATGTTAGAAGAATCTGAACCTGTATCTGGTCATGTAATAGGGTATAGATGGACATATTCATTGAAAAGAAAACCTATGGCTAGACTATTAGCTTACGGTTGTAGTCAGAAGTATGGTATTGACTATGATCAAACCTTTGTGCCAGTAATAAGACATGAAACTATATGGGCCATACTAACAATAGCTAGCAATAGGAATCTTATTTCCCATCAGTATGATGTGGGATCTTCCTTTTTATATGGAGAGCTTAATGAGGATATTTTTATGAGGGGTCCAGAGGGGTTCTGGAATCATTTACAAAACAAGGTATTTAAATTACTTCAGTCAATCTATTGCCTGAAACACGCTGCGAGAGCATGGAACTTACAGATCCAGTCCTTGGTAAATATGAGTTATACACAGGGTATAGTAGACCAATGTTTATATCAAGCAGAGTTCAAAGATAATCAATATTTTATCCTGATTCATGGTGATAACTTGCTAATTTTGGGTGAGGATGTTGAGATTATCAATGACAGTATTGATAGATTAGGAACTGAATATACAATCAATATTAGTAAATTGAAAGGGAAAATAACTATGTTTTACATCAAATTCCAAAGATTGATAAGTTATTATTTTTAAATCTTATGACAGATTGCAATTCTGTGGCTACTCCTATGGTCGTCGACTTCAATAGTAGTTCTTATTATGTCCAAAGCCCTAAGCTGTACTCCAGTGAACTACAGTGTATCAAAAAACAATTGGAAGTTTGTTATATCTCAGCTTGGTGTCTAGACCAGTTATCCACCTGGCCACAAACATATTAGGCCGTAGAATATCCTGTCCTCTCACATGGATTGGGAAAGTGTTAAACGTATTCTTCATTATTTAAAAGGGACAAAAAATCTGTCATTAAAACTGGTAGGGAGTTCTGGTTTGTGATGATGATTGGGGAGGGGCTCTGTCCACATCGGAAGTAGAGTACATTGCTGCTGCTGTGGAAGCACAAGAAAAAGTGTGGTTACATCAACTACTAGAAGATCTTCATGAATTATAAATACATGCTACGGTATTACACATGGATAGTTTATGTGGAATTAAAATAGCTGAATCTATGAAAATTTCCAATAGAACTAAACACGTAGATATTAAGTATTTTTTTTTATAAGAGACCAAATTGAAAATGAAATTATTGAACTGAAATATTGTCCTTCAAAAGATTTAATCTCGGATTTATTCACTAAACCTCTCAAAAAAAAACCAGCTTTTGCACTTAAGTTAATGACTTTGGTATGTGGATGTGGAAAATACCATGAACCTAAAGGTTGATTAAATTGGTTATGATGTCGTGCTTATTATATTGAGGGCGGTGTTGAAAAATTTCAATATAATAGAGTAATAGACTACCTAATAATAAGTTCATTGTGATGTGTGAGAACATGTGTTCACAGTGTGTTTGAGTGTAGGACTTAAACACCATGGCTTGGGTAATTTATTGACATGTTAAATTTAATTTTGTTGTGTATATTTGTGGGGGACATATTGTGATTTAGCTCCTTAAATAATTTGTTAATCTAATTACTATTTGCATGTAAATCATTGTTTATATTATATGTTAACTAATTAATTATGTGCCTATACAATTGACAGGGGTCACTATGTCATGAGACAACAGTCTAACTATGTTCACCCCTATATCAACTAATGCTGTGATAGCATCTTTTTTATGTGTGTCTATTGTCTGTGTTAACCATCTTGGCTGGTTGATGTTTTTTTTCAAGTTGTGTAAAAGTGTGAAATAAAGTTCATCGAATTATTATTGTGGATCAATCGTATATGTTAGTATTATAAACCATATTACGTTAGTAAATCATCAAATTCCAATGATCAATCCTCTCTGCACTTTCGGGTTGTTTAAAGAATTAATTTAAAATAGGGTCAAGTATGCAACACCAAACTATAAAGCAATTCCATACATCCACCACCACCACCTTATCTTTGAACCAGAGAGTCAAAAATGATTATAAGTGATGTACATTTAATATTTTTATTTTATTAGGTTCACATCAATAATTATATAATTGGTTTAAATCTTGGTCAGCTTTTTAATAATCTTTATGAAAGTCAAAACAAAATATAATATGTTACAAATAAACTAATGTAAGTCAGTTTAAATACTAAAAGCTTAAAGGTCACATGAAATGGATTTTTTTATGATTCAGTTTCAAAGAAAATTACTAAAAAAAATAATTCCACTTGGTTTAAAAAAAATGCTATTTAGAAATGAAATTTAATAAATATTTCTACATAGGTCAAAGGTCATATAAATGATCCTTTGGGTCCGAGAGTATTTTGTGATGTAATCAGGAGTAAGCAGTAGCACAAAATGAGCAATCTTTCACATAGAAACAAACAACCCACGTATCAGTCAAGTTCAATTCTTTCCATTTCTTTTTTTTAATAACTAGACTACTTAATTTAATTCATCATGGATAGTGAAGACATTTTAACTCTACAATTCCAAGAGTCATAACTCTTTACCAATTTGACTCCTTGGCAAGGGAAGATAGTCACGGAGCATCATCCTCTAATGGGATCATAATTATGGATGAACATGAGACACAACCGCATAGACTTGTTGAATTAATTTTAAATTAATTAAACATATTTAAATAAAGAATATCAGTAAAGCTTTAAAAAACTGATGCACTAAAAGTAAAAAATTATTTGTATACGGAGAATTATAAATACAATATTATTTTACTTATGTAATAAATCACCGCACAATTCACTTACAGTAGTATTGAAAGTTAGAAAAATAATGAAATGCAACTTATTATGGCCATATATTCATCTCTGGCTTTCTTATGCAATCTACAGTTGGCCTGTATTTGTTAGAAAAATAATAGTTTACATCGCAATTAAAAAAAAAAAGTGATAGGTCACTTACAAGTTACGACATTTTTTTTTTTAAACTCTGAATTGTAATTACTTTCTGCTGTTATAAAGTTTCGTAAATCATAGTCAAACCAAAGAGCATTAATAAAATTGAAATTATGAAGTTAGTATTTTTATTTATCCAATAATATAATCCGTAAATTCTAATGATTTGCCTTATATTATTCATAGCGCAAATTCACCCTACAGTTCTGTTGTAGATTCACTATATTAGGTGAGAGCCAGCACTTAACACTCCTCATTTTTCAACATTTTTAAAGACGTAAAATCAATATGTAAACTTTTTATTGGAGACATAAGAGTATTAACAAATTATTTAAACATACTGTATGTAAATGAAAGAATAAGACCAAAATTATTATAGGATAGAGAGGGCGCTGCTCTTGTAAAAAGTTATAGAAAATTGTTTTAGACCTCTTGAATTATTTTAGACTTATAATGCTTTTCTAAGTTTAACTCTGTATAAAGTACTTGATTACTTTTATTAACCGACATTGTTGAGGTAGAAAGTTTATTTTCTCCTATTCTTCTAGATATTAATTCATCTTTTTCTGAAATTGTGTAGTGGTATGCTTTCACTTTCAAAAGTTTTGAAAAAGATTCGGAGATTTAGCCTAATTCTAAATGCATTTTAAATAAATCTTTTATAAAGCGAATATATATTTTTTAAAAGACTGGTAAAATATGGTATTTATTACCGTGATAATTATTTCGGAAATGAAATATCATCATTATTCATTGCAACTTTAATAAAACTAGTTTTAAAAAGGAAAAATATTACAAATATAAAGCTATATTATTTGTAAAGCATCATTGAGGTTGTAATTAAAATGAAAATAGAATTTAATTGCACCTGAATAGAATATTGAAATACCGTAGTTTCAATAATTCATTACAATGAATGAATCTTTTGAATATACGCAAAATATGGAGTTTTCATTAAGGCTGATTTTAAAAGTGACGGAGTTTTAAAATGGCGAAGCTTTAGTTTTTGGCCTCATTAATAACAGTGCTAAGCTTATTAAAATTACAGAAACCATATTTATCGATCAATTCTTAACATTGGAATTAAAACATCTGTAAAAGAGATTTTATTTCTCAAAGCAAATTGGTAATATTTATAAAATTTTAAAATGCTAATGATAAAATTGACTTAAAAAACCCAGAAAAAATAAATAATTTAAAGCTATTATGTAATGAAACAGTAGGTCTATATAAAGAAAATAATAGCAAGAATATTGCTATTTAAATAACTAAACTTTCCATAAATATGGTACTGTAATTACATGGCTGCAAACCTTTTAACCAAATATGGCAAGGTAAATAATGTTATTCATTCTAAAAAAATATTTTAATGAAGTGGAATTCTATCTTTCACCTCCTTCAGTGATTTCAATGGAATTAGAAAACTTTTAAGACATTGAAAACCTACCATTCTTTATTAAAACAAAAAAAAAGATTTGTACGGAAAGATTCTGAATATCCAGATCATTATTATAATATTATGCTCCTAATATTGACTTAAATCTGGATAATGGTTAAATAATGCATTAAAATTATAAGGAACCTGAAAATAAAAAGCTTAACCAATTAGAAAATACTTAACTCATGGGGGAAATTAATACTCAGTCTGAATATAATAATTTGTCAGCATGAATCACACCAGAATGTATCAATTAAGATGTAGAAAAGAATATCAATGAAAAACTACAGCCAATCAAAAGAAACCTATCTAATCAGAACATTCATCATAATGATGGAGATATAACAAATCATGCCATTTAATTTACAAGGAATTGTGAAAAAAGATCATCGGTGTTTAAATTTCTAATTAAAAATAATTTGTCTATTTATTAACTTTAAGAGGTAAAAATCAGAAAATTGCAAAATATTAACTTGGATTATTTAGCAAAATCCTATTTTATATTTGAAGGAAGACACTAGGCTATGCCTCATTGAAAGGCGCAGTGTCAGGGTACTTAATAAAAAAAATTCCTTTATACTCTGATTCAAAATGTATCTATAGCAGCCTTAAATATATTATGATTTCTATTAAAATCAATAATATTAACTGTTTAATTATAAATATCTGTGCTTCAAATAAATTAATTAATGCAAAATCTTTAATTATAGAATTTATTGAAAAATACAAAATATTACTTAGGATTCATCATTCTATCTGGTGACTTGAATTTTAAAAATATAGAAAAATTTAAACCATTTAGAGAATTCTTAATATTAAAAAACTTAATTGATTGTTCCACATTTAACCATAATTTTAACTCATTTACTAGGGTCACACCAAATTCTTCATCCAAGATTGATTATATATTCTCTTCAAAAGAAATTTTAAAAAGCCCTAATTTTAGTATAAAGCCTATATTTTTCAGATCATGCGTCAATTACTGTATATTGAATTTTTAATGGGAAATCCAATTTATATTTGATCACTATCTGACTACTGTATGTCTAAACACATTTTAATGCATCCAAATTTGGAGTTTAATATTGATGATATTAATCAATTTTATGTTTATTTTAGTTATATACTGTATATGGAATTGAATATAGTCTATTTGTTGTTGGTAATTGGAGTATTTTAAAAAAGGAAATTGGAAAATGTATTAAATCTGTTAACTACAAATTCATTGAAAACATACACTCTAATATTGAAAGTCTACAAATAATGATGGAATATCTGTCAAATATTGGAAAAAGTAATTTGGATTTGTTTTTGTTATAAAGAAACAGTTGAAAGATTTAAGTGGAAAAAAAAATGATCTGCTCAATAAAAAGTCATAAATGCAAAGATCTTAAAAAAAATCTAATGTGCCATTTGCTCTGTCTCATGATAACAAAATTATTATGATAGAGACGTGACTAGTTTGATTTATTTTTATTTTAAAAATCAGTAGTTATCGGATTCAGTGGGACTTGATGATTTACATAGCCCTTTGATTGCTAACTTTACTATTTCAAATCAATCTAACTTGAATTTTGTAATTACACAACAAATGATTGTAAATGCTATTAGGGATTCTAACTTGTGTTATCCACCAGGACCTGATGGAATTGGTTTCAATTCTTATTAAAAAATTTGATTATTTTTTTGTTCCGGCCTTTTGACAAAATTATTTAACTAGTATATTAATTATAATATATTTGAAAAGTTTTTTTAATCAATCATACTTCTTCCTAATACCTAAAGATAATTCTGTTCACAGGGATAATTTAGTCAAATCCATTGGTGACTTTAGACCTATTACAATTGAGAATACAGATCTAAAATTATTCTCAAAAATGTTAAAGGTCAAATGTAATGGATTTTTATAATTTTTTTATTATTGATTTTTAAAGATTTTACTAAAAAAAATTTTCAACAGAAAAAGAAAAAAAAAAAATTAAAAAAA
>PXIH01S0033444.1:2338-18064 GCA_003024985.2 Euperipatoides rowelli
CCCCAATAAAATTCTTTAGCTACGCCCCTGGTCTTTCCACAATTATGAGCAAATAATTAAAAAAAAATCTAAACTTATTCTCATGTTCAATGTCTTGACATCAGGTGGCGTAACCCCACAGGAAAAAATCTGGAGCGTTATCATGGTTGCCATGGTGTCGGACCGCACCACCCACTCCATCTGTCGGCAAATGAAGCATTAAGAAAATCTCAAACAATTAATCCCCAAATGCACCGTCCTACTGAAAAAAACACCCTAAATTTAAACTTGTCTAACTGATCAGTAACAAAAAGCTGCATCATATCCAGGTACACATATTTGGCTGTTATTGTGAGTTGGGGAAAGGAAGGCCTGATGAGTGTGTTATTAATTAAGAAACAATAAAAACTACAGTATATACTATTGTAATATCTTGGATATTACATAAAATATGAAAGAGAAACTCTAGTACAAACTGTAAAAGGATAAGCTTTAATGTAGGCTAACAAGACTAGCACATCATTTTGGAAAACTGATTAAATAGTTCTAACAATAGTAAACATAATTAAAAACGTTCTGTTGTCAAGTATATTTGACAAGACGTAGTGTTGTATTGTATGTATTTCAATACAGTACAATTACCCCCTTGTAGTCTGCTTGCGGCTATGACAGGGATTTCCTTACTTGTGTGGAAAATTCGGGTAAAGGGTTTGTGGTCAGTAAAGAGGGTAAACTTCCTTCCATAAAGATATCTGTGGAATTTCTTTACTGCAAAAATTATCCCCAAAGCTTCCTTGTCAATCTGGCTATAGTTTTGCTCAGTCTTAGTTAAGAAACGGGAGACAAACATTATTGGCTTTTCAGACTTGTAGGAGAACTGGTTTGAGAGGATAGCCCCTATTCCCCAAGGTGAGGCATCTGTGGCAACTATGATTAGTAAGCTGGGGTTATATGGGTTAAGAGGTTGATAAATAATTTGGTGCAATGTCCTTTAATACAACCAAGCTATGATGAAAAATGTTTTTTGAAATCCTGCAGCAATTTTTTAAAATTTGAATCTACAAATTCCAAGGAAGAGTTAGCATTTAGATTTATGTCCTTAAGGGTGTTGTACTTAATAAAATTTGCTGAAAAGCCCTGTGCGTCAAACCATGCCCGCCCCAATAGGGAAATGCCTTCTTTTGTAATCACTAAATCCAAGTTTTTTGTAATAAAATTATTATATTTTACAGTTACTTTGCAAATACCAATTGGCTTAATCAAATGATCGAATACGTGTAAAATTATATTTGTCGGACGAATCGTATGTCCAGCCCAAAACTTGAGAAAAGTAATCTGCGGCATGATGCTGACCACAGCTCCTGAATCTAGTTCGAAGGGAAACATCTTGCCGTCAATGCTTAAATTAATGATAAACATATTAACATTGTGTGTTAATCGCGAGATTTGAGTTGACAACAAAGTTATTTTCGTCAGCAGAATTAGTTTCTACTTCCTCTTCAGATTGATTTTCATGAGAAATTAAATTTGAAGATAGTTTCCTTCCTTTGTTGATAGCAGGAAAGTTGTGTTTCAGAGAGCGACAGACTGACCTTAAGTGTCCTGTTTTCTTACAGTAATGGCAGACAGCGTCTTTAAAAGAGCAATCAAAATTTCTATGCGCTATCCCCACAATGTTTACAAGGAGAAGGTTTCCTACCGTCAGTAAAAGGAGCAGATTTAGACTTGTAAACTGGCTTGGCTGAATCGGTATCGCTGTAGTTTATTTTTATTTTGTTTTGCAGAATGGCCAAAATTTTCTTTTAAACTTCCGCAGCGGACAAACTGGATAACATTATCAAAGGAGATGTCATCTTTTTCAAGAAACAGAAGCTTTTGTAGGGCGCTGTCATTCGCTCCAAAGATGAATTGGTTGACTAAAGAGCAATTTAAGTTATCCTTGAAGTCACAGTACAGGCTTAATTTGCGGCGATCGGTGGCGAAATCTGCAGCCAATTCATAATCATGCTGTACTCTTTTGCGCAAGTTGAACATTTTCACTCGCGCTAAAGTTTTAGGAGAGAAATGATTTTCTAATGTCTCAAAGATTTGTGCAAGATTACTTTGACTCGGAGTTCCAGGCGCTAGCAGGTCACAAAGTTAAAAGAGAAATCACCGATGATGATGGTCAAGACAGTTACCTTTCGCAGTTCCTCCTTAACACTGTGGGCTTCAAAGATAAAATTTAATTCGCTCGACATATCTTTTCCAAACCATTCTGGAGGGATCGAAACATTTGATTTTTGAAACCATTAGTATTCAGTTTAAGAACAAAAGGCAATCGAACAAGCTTTTTTTAAAAAAAACAAAAGGAGAATGACAACTGCTTCCTTTTTAATTTTTTATCTTCGTTGACAAATGTAATATCTTGGATATTACATAAAATATGAAAGAGAAACTCTAGTACAAACTGTAAAAGGATAAGCTTTAATGTAGGCTATCAAGCCTAACACATCATTTTGGAAAAATGATTAAATAGTTCTAACAATAGTAAACATAATTCAAAACGTTCTGTTGTCAAAAATCAAGGCGGAGTGTTGTATGTTTTTCAAAACAGTACAAATATTTTGCTACAAGCCATTCACTGGCTATACTATAATATTTTTTTAAAAAAAATTGTTTGTCATAATGAGGGAAAAATAGTTTGGTAAAGTTAATTAAGAGCTATCAGACAGAGATTTGAAATGGTGTAAATGAAAGCTTAACTTTGACAAAAGGGAGATAAAATATTAAAAATGAGACTAGCTTAGTACCAGTAAAATTAATAATAAACAAACTATGATACACAGTCAGATAATTTTAATAATTATATTTTAGGAAAATAAATTCTGTGCCTACCATTATTAGTCAATATGCTGCTTATTAAAATATGTTTATGTTAAAAAGAATGAAGATAAATTTAAAATATAGCCTGAAATATAAAATAATTTTTTGGCTAGGAAATGAAATATAAAAAATGAATATCATCATCTTTAGTTAAAATGAAAGTTATAATAAACAACTGAAAATTAAACTAGCCTATAGAAAGTTACAGTAATAGATTTACAGTATATCTGGAAATTGCATTATACTTAACGTAAGCATTGAACACTAAAAGAGTTTAATGTCTTTTTTTTTAAAAACAATCCAAATAGAGAATATATGTAAAGAATATATCGCAGTCAACTAAGAACAATCTATTGCAAAGTCATGACAGTTTAACTTATAGAGTTATAGTTAGTAATTACACATCTTTGTAAATCAGAACATGCAAATTTCTGAAGCCATTTAGGTCATTTGTATCCATGTAATGCAACAACCTAAGGACAAATTAGATTATTGCATCAGACCCTAACATAAGATTCCCTATAAGAACTGGTCCGCAAAGAATCTGGTAACTTAAAGCAAATTATACTTAAAAATGTTTTATACATCTTTTGGTCTTTGAACTTTATATTCAATCCAATTAGATCATCATGGGGTTAAGTAGGCTATAATCTTAATTTGGCTCATTTATTCATTCAAACATTTTTCAGCGTGGCTACTCACATTTTGTATCTTTGTAAAGTCGTGACCGCATAAAAAACTGAAAGAGATCTTCAAGATGACTAAATAGTCTTTGAAGATATTTATCAAAAGAAAGTCAACATAAGTATGGAGGTCAACTTATTCGGATCGCTCAATTGTAATAGTTGTTGACATTTGTTAGAACATTTAGCACTGTATTTAACTAAGCAATAGTGTTTTCAATAGTAATTGGGAGAGACACAGATTTATGGTAATAAAATCCATTCATTTCATAGTTTAAAAAAAATCTTCATCATTAAAAAAAGCCTCATTTTGTCATTAAAAGTCTCATTTCATTATTAAAAAAAAAAGCCACATTTTATTTTTTATTTACTGTTCTAGTGTTGTAAATTTTATTAAAAAAAAAGATTATAAACAAGCACTGCATTGATGTTTCATGATAAAAATGGGGTGGCATTAGACATTTTTTTCATGTGTCCCAAGGACGCACAATCCACATGTTCACAAAATGTGTGTCCCCAGAAAAAGTTGTGGGTCTTGAGAATCATCTCTTTTCCCCAGCGTTTAAGCCTTTTTTTTTTTTTTTCATTTTTAGCTGGAATGTGGACAAATCACTCCTGCATAAAAGTTGGCATCAAGTGACCTATTTAAAAATAAAATTTAGTTCAAATTGAACCAGCAGTTAAAATATTGAAATAATAGGACAGACAACTCACTATCCACCTCCTTACTAACACAATTTGCATGTTTTTAAGTTCGACATCAACTCTTTATACCACTTCCACAACAGACAGACATCCATATTACAATATTTTTAAATTAGCCCCACACTTCCACTTTATATATGAAATGTGGTAGAAATTGGACCAAGAGTTTATAGATACAGATTACAATGTTTAAAAAGTTTACCTTTAATATTAAGTTTGATTAAAATTGTATCATACGGTAGTTAAAAAAGTTGAGGGAATTTTCATTCACTCCACCCCCACCCTCTGCCACACAATGTTTTTAAAGTTAGTAACATTCGGATCCCTTTCTCTGCAAGACAGATTTCTATTTATTTTAAAGTTAGGACACTAATTATAAGACACTTAACCCCTTCAACTACAGAGACGTCAAAATTAAATGCTACCTAGTACTCCAGAGACGTACTGGCCTACATTTACTAAAAAGTTTTTTTTTTTCCTTCAAAATTAATTTAAACTTTATCAATTTTAATTAGAGATTTCATTCTAAATTATTTCACGCAGTCTTTGATAGCCGTTTTGTACAAAAAATTCTCCATATCGAGTGACGTACCACCGACGTATCATTTTTATATCTATATATAAAGAGACCTATGCATAATTATATTTATTGTAATGAATCTGAAAATATTTTTTAAATTGATCCTAAAGATTTAATTTTCAAGATATATGGCCCATGGTCACTACACATTTTAACAAACATATGCATTTTATAAAAATATTAAAAAGTATATGAATAAATGCATCTAGGGCTCAAGATTTGAATTCTCAACTTTAACCAATTTTATAGGTTGCTATGACTACACTAAACAAAATCTTATGAAAAATTTGAAAATGACATTTTTTAAGTTGAACCATTATGGGACTATAATCATTAATATATATTTTTAATAAACATATAATATGCATTTTACAAAAATATTATAAAGTATAAGCTAAATAAATGCAGAGGAGTTCAAGATTTCAATTCTCAACATTATCCGATTTTATAGATTACTACACACTAAACAAAAGGTCGTAATAAATTTGAAAATGACATTTTTTAAATTGATCCCAAAGATTTAATTTTCAGGATATAAAGCCTAAAATCACAATAAATTTTAATAAACATATGCATTTTATCCAATTTTATAGGTTACTATACACTAAGCATAATCTTGCAATAAATTTGAAAATGACATTTTTAAAAATGATTTCTAAAGATTTAATTTAATCACTAATATATACAGCATTTTAATAAGCAGGCTTTTTATACAAATAATAAAAAGTAGGCCTATATGAATAAAGGAAAAGGGATTCAGGATTTCAAATCTCAACTTTATCCAAATTTATGAATAGAACTTATAAATAATATAGGATATAAACTATATAAATAGGCTTTTGATATTTTTTGTGTTAATTGTATACATTTGCAGGCTTTCAGATAATTATTTGATGAAGACTTCCATTGACTCCTTAAAATTTTGATGTGGCAGTCAAACAACCAATTTGATTGACTGCCACAATTCTAACATGGAAGTCAAATGGCTTCCATTATGTTTTTAACCAAAAATTCTTAAACATACCTAATACTACCTAAGAGTACCTAAGAATACCTAAGTGTGCCTAAGAATACCTAAGAGTACTTAAGAATACCTAAGTGTACCTAAGAATACCTAAAAGTACCTAAGAATACCTAAGAGTACCTAAGAATACATAAGAGTACCTAAGAATACTTCAGAATACCTAAGAGTACATAAGAATACCTAAAAATCCCTAATACCTAAGAATACTTTAAGAATCCCTAATAATACCTAAGAATACTTAATACCTAAGAGTACCTAGGAATAGCTAAGAGCACCTAAGAATACCTAAGAATGCCTGATAATACATAATAATACCTAATACCTAATAATACCTAATAATACATGAACAAACTGTCTGGCCTTTTATTATATTAGATAATTACACCAGTGTACAGTAACATATTGTATATCGGTGTATATACAGTAGACAGTTCTCAAAAGATTTAAAAATGCTGTTATCATTTGTAATACACTATATATTTAAATATTTTTTCGTTTTCTTGTAAACATGTTGCCAATCTAGAGTCATCAATAATACTTACCGGTATTTAATACACTTAATTTAAGTGTATTAAATAATTATTATTGACGACTAGATTTATGCTTTGACGTCTTGAGATATGTCTATTGACTTCCGATTACCGGCTATAATAATTTTCCCAAGCGGTTTTTGTAAAATGACGCCAAAACGCCCCTTATCTGAAAGCCTGCATTTGGTTTTATAAATGTATTAGTTCATGAAATCAAACAATTTATTACTAATTACCGTAATGCAAAGTATATTATTATAAGAATTGTAGCATTTCAAATGTATACATATCCTATTTGTCCAAAGACGTATATGCACACGCAATTCCTGTATATCGAGAGATGTATACATACACACTAAATTTCATAACGCATTTTACTAACATATTTTGAGTATCATATCATTTGAAAGATAGATATGGTAAGTTGTTTTTATATAAAAAATGGATTTTGAGGCATTTTAAAGCAATTTCGTTAAAGCATAGCTCATGAAAATTTAATGACAATAGTGTCCGATTGGCAATTTCTTTATTACAGATTTTGCACATAATGTCAATGTTAAAGTTCAAATTTTTATTTTAGTTACAAGTTCATCAATAACATTAAAAATATTTGCAGTACCTGGTCATCCAACTACTCGTAACGACAAGCAGTTAAATCCAAACATTTTAACTCAAGGCCTATTGCTCCTGTGTTTTTACATCTCAGGAGTCATTTAAAATTGTATCCAAAGTAAAAACTTTTAACAATGAAGGCATAAGTTCATTTTGTAAAAGATTATCCTATATTTCTTAAATTGTATAGCAGTCTGGTAATGCTTAAAAAAATTTTTGTTCCAGATCTAAATTCAGACAGCGTGAGAAAATGGAATTTTCTGAAGTTCAACTGTATAAACAGCTTTATACTTGCCATTTCTTGTCTATCTAAAAGAGTCGAAACATTATGGATAATCTTTTATAGCCTTTCGTTCTTGTTTTCTTCTTCTTTCAATAAGATTCAATGTTTTCAGGAAGCTGTAACGATTGATGATAATACCTAGTTGTATTTTTTTTAACGCTGTCCTTTTTAATTTGTTTCATGACACAACCACACAGCAAACTAACACTGATCCACCATCTTGAAAAATAACATACAAATTCAATTGTGCGTTCTTCTTTGAATTTTTGCTGTTTTTCAAATGAAATTTGGCAAGTTTTAACTGTTGCGTGATCTTCAGGTATACAGGTTGGCCGATTCTCAGGATCAGTGACAGCTATTTGCAGAATGGCTTTCCTTATCAACTTCACCTATGAAATTAGACAGAAAAATTATGAAAGATCCGTTTGAACATTTCTAAGCAATATATTTGGCACAAATATATGAGCAATCAAATTCTTACTTATGCACATTTTTTTTTCCAGATTACCAGTCAGTGCCACCATTTTATGCAAACGATGTACTTTAGTATCGTACTAAAAATCATTGGGAATATGAAATCCCTTTACGATGAAAACAACAATAGACTATCTTGATGAGATTAAAAAAGGAAACTTTATTCAAATTGATATACAAAACAAAAAAGGAATATGAAAACAACATATGGTTCAGAAATAAAACCATTGTTTTTACAATTTATTGTAAAATTATTTTTTATAATGCTTAATGAGGATATTAAAGTATGTTTAGAATGAATAATATTGATAAATGTATAAAGCCGTGTATCCACCAAAGCAACTTGTGTCGTCGACTTGGTCGCCGACAAATGTTGATGAAAAAGTTTCAGAAAATTCGAAAAGTCGCCGACTTTTCGAGTCGGGAAATGAAGTCGCCGACAAAAGTTTCAGTTTCGCTCATGAAGCGGTACATCAATAGAAATCATGTCGTCGACAATGTTTCAAATTTTGTTTCAAACACGTCTCCACAGGAAATGACGGCTGCATAATCATCTCATCTTCCTCATTCCACATATTGAAGTCGGAGGTCGACTAAATACGTTTCGCTATTTTTAAAGTTTAGAAACATTGTTATTTGGTGGAGACAGTGGAAAGATTCTCGACTTTTATCGACAATGTTTACAAAACCTTCAACAAAAGTTGACAACTTTGTTGACAACAAATGTTGCTTTGGTGGATACACGGCTTTATGTTTGGATTTAAAAATCAAATTATTCTATGATTTAAAATTTTGTGGAATACAGTATATGATTTAAAAAAGTTTGATTGTTTAAAAGTACCGGTATTATTAAAATACCAATGTTTAGGCATATTTTACTATAAACTCTTAGGTTAGGGATTCGTGACTTTTAAACAATAGAATTACATGTTATAAACATATGATGTTTTTTTATATAATCTTGGGTATTAATTTTCAATACCGTATGTATGAACATTAATAATATTTCAATACCAAACTAATTATGTCGTATTATCACTTTAAATATTTTATAACACCAAATATTTTATAACAAACCAAAAATCATAAACTACACAAGCACCATAATAAACTTCCATGTGTTATGTTTATTAACGGGGAGAACAAAATAAATCTTGTACCTTGTGAGATTTCGTTACAACACGAACACATGAAACAAAACGATATTATAATCTACAAGAGACTATTAGAATAATAAAATTAGTTGCAATAAATTGCAAACATTAAATTTAATTTAAACTCTAAACATATTAACATACTACCCTAAAAAAAAATATTAGCTTACATATAAACATCTACTTGCACAATTACACATTTCTCATTACTCCCCCACAAATGGAAGTTAATATTAAAGGATTTGAGAACTCTATTCTACATCATTTCATCCTTTAATATGACCACATTTTCAAAGCACACCTTTGGTCAGTCTCCCTGATCTTCTCACTTGGAGTGTACTGTTCTCTTACCTGTCTTCCTCTCCCCAATTCATGATTTCATACAGGTTTAATTCATTACTTTTATCCTTATCATATATCAATCTCTCATTGTTGTTTTCCAAGAATGTCCCGGGATCCATATTTTGTAGCTGTTGTGATTAATCCCATAAGCCACCAGATATTTTATTCATTTATCAGCCAGCTTGCTTCTGTTTGATTTTGGTACATAAACATATGCTATACTTCCAAAAGTCCTCATACGATTAACATAAGGTTTTTTTACCATGCCACCATGCATATGGTATACTGTGTCCTTGGACAATTTGGTGCAATTATAGGTTAAATATAAACGGCTGTCATGAATGCTCGCCCCACGGTTGCTTGGGTTATATTTTTATGCTTCAATAAACATCTTACCATATTTATAATTATTCTATTCATGCATTCAGCCTGTCCATTCCCTCCCCCCCCCTCCCTCCCCATCAGAACGGAATACTTCAAGAAATCTTCCAAATTTATTCTTACATTTCAATTATGTAGTCCATTATTTTTTTGAGCAGCCTCAAACTTATGCTTAATTACTACTGCATGAGCATCTCCGGAATTATAATCTGGTGTAATTACCACCAACAGTGGCAGGCCTAATTGGTCCGCAAATGTCTGAATTTATTTTTTTAAATGGTGTATGAGTATACTTCACGAGTTTTGAAAGATATCTGATTCATTTTTCCAAGAGGACATGTCAACTTTCATACAAATTACTATGGTTTCATGTGTCTATCTTTATGTCAATTAAATTCATTGTTTCTGAATTTTTATATTATTTATTTCCTTATGACCTATCCAGTCATGCTATCATAGCTGAATTAATTATTGTTTTTGCTTTATACACGTTGTTGACTATACACTACACAGCTTGTAATTAATGGGCTTTAATTTTTTTTTTATTTCACATTTATTTCTAACAACTCACAGAATAACCTTTTTTTTTACACAGTCACCTAATGGACAATAATTGTAATTTCAAATTAGGAACAAATAAGGCATTAGGCCTACATATTAATACTTTTTCTAAAGGTTTACCTCTTTCTCTTACATTAAGTTGGACTTGTCCTTTACTAGCAGCTGTCACTATATCGCCATTAGCCATCTGAATATCTATTGGTTTATCCAATTTATAAAGCTTACTAATATTTTCCTTCAAAGATGACGTGTGCTGTAGCTACAGTCTCTATCCAGTCAACTTCTTCACCACCTAACTTTTAATTTCTAACTGAATCCATTGTCTGTCCAGATCCATCAGAATTTCTTCATTTTCTTGCTTGTAAGCATATGATGCTGTGTTTTTTTTGTCATAGGCCTCCATCTAGTTTTCTATAAAGTTTGACTCTAAGTTATATCCACTAGCCTCAGAGCAATTGCTTTTTAAATGTTCTCCTGTCCACATTGGTAACAAATTATTTTGACACACCTTAAACCTGGACTTTGATAATCTATGGCAGCCATTACATTATAGGGCCCCCACATCCTAATCGGAACCCCGGGACTGGAAATCAAGGCAGGGCAGTTATTTATTTCGATAAGCTACTCCTTGTTCGTGAAGATTTGACAAGCTTTTTTTTTTTGTATGGACGTTTTGGTGACCTTTGCTTGGCCTATGGGGTCCCATATCATCACCTCTTGTCATAACTATGTAGTTTCCTCATATATATGCCCCCCTGGCCCTGGAACTATAGCCCCAACCAACCCCCCTATGTGTGGGCCCTGCATTATTATGTTCCTCTAATTCTCTATTCATTATTTATTTACATGTAGCGCTTCATCCCAAAGTTTTCCACTCACATATTCAATGTCAAGTCCTCTTCATCTCGAGACTCAAATGCTGTAATTAACAATCAAATGTTTGTGGCAGTCCTCAAAGCATGACTGCCACAAAGTGGTCTCTTTGATATTTTCACAGATAGATTGATATTTTTCCATTGTTTCCTTTATGTATCATAAATATTCCTGCATTGTTTTATTGTGAGTTATAATTACTTCAGTAAGGTCTTCAGAATAACATCAACTTGGTTAAATTTGATTATTCATAGTGGTCTTTATTTTTATACACAATTTTTTTGCTGTATCATTTTCCATAATTGTAACTAATAATTTGAAAGCTCGCGTACTTTGATGTTTTGCCAATCATTCAGGAGTATTTGGGCTGGGGGATCTTCTTCCAAGGGCTGCATAGTTTTTCCTTCTAGAGGATCATTTCCATTTTGATCCTCCAGAGTAAGTAATTATCACTATTTTTTTTTTTAATCGTATAAGTTTGATATCCATTTTTGCGATTTAGACTGGGCCATAACCTCGTGACTTTTAAACAATAGAATATAATGTTATAATATATGCCATTTTTTGTATAATCCAGGGTATTAATTTTCAATAAATAATCAATCCTAAATAAATTCTAAATAAATACCAAACTAGTTATGTCATATTATCACTTTAAAAATTTTATAATTCACTCAAGTGATTCAGATGTTCTAGATTCAACCAAAAATCATAAATTATACAAGTGCCATATATCTAGGCTTCCATGTGTTATCTTGATTACTACATCCATGTGTTATCTTTATTACTACATAACAGGAAGAACCAACACGAATACAAGAAACAAAACATTATAACCTACAAAAGACTATTACCGTATAATAAAATTAGTTGCAAACACTAAATTTAATTTAAACTCTCAATACCATTATATCAACCTACTGCTCTAAAAAAATTATTACATAAACATTCATTTGCACAATTACATATTTTTCATTAGGGATTTCATTTTTTTTTTTTTTACTAGTACTAAAATTTATTTGCTAGATTGTCAAAAGTTAATTCATGTATCTAAATCATTAGCAATAATGCAAATAATTAAAAACTGGTCTAACGTAAAATTAATAACTGTTCTGCAATAATGTTAAAGTACTCCATAAAACAAATCTGGTAAAATTTTACATAGGTACTACATGAATAATCATAGTAAGTTCACTCTTCCCAAGGATAAATTCAGGGTTGGGAAAGCATTATAAATCTCAGCATTAAATTTTCTCACAGCCTAGAACTGTAGTGTACTGTACTACCAGTAATATATATATTTTAAGTTAATTTTTTTTTTTATTGATTATTATTATTATTTTTTAATAATTTATTTCAATAGTAATTCATTCGTTTCTGCATACCACCATCTTAACAGGACGTCTCAATATGACAATGTCGATCGTGCCTACTCTACTAACTTCTAGTTACACTACTGAATACTGCATGTAAACATAAGTTTACCCAAACAAACATGAATTATCATAAATGAGTGCACTTGCATTGGATTATTTGATAGATACAATAATTAATAAATAGAATCACACTGTCATCATTACTTCAGAATCCGATTGCGAGTTATCTCCATCTTAACGCTTAGAAATAAAGTTATGAACCTCATATCCAGGTATAATTTACTTGTAAAGTTAGCCCATCCACATTGTACAGTACGGTACCTAATTATGACCGGTCACAAATTCATTTTAATGTTATTTTATTAAACTTGTTCCTCCCCTTAATAAAACATGGTCTCTTAGAGTCTGAAGCATACTTCTCAGCTTCCCACTGAAGAAATAAAGAGAGCCCTTTCTCGTTGGTTCCTTTAAAAGCCTGGAGAAAAGCAGGTATCCATAGTTAAACATTAAATCTATCTATTAATTCCTATTTTTCCCCATTACAATATTGTTAGATAGCTAAATCATAACCCTAAAAGGCCAAGACATACAACACCCGTCACTACATTCAGTACCCTCATCAAAGTATTATTTTTACAAAACATCATTGGATACCCTGCACATGTGGTAAAAAAATTACAGGATTGAGAAAACCAATAAAATAAAATTAGCAAAAGCATAATACGTGAAGGGAAAACTTTGGATCCTTTTTTAAGCATATTGGGCGCACGGAGTGTGAGATTTGGCAGAGTTAAAGTTTAATATGGAGAGGGAACGCAACAAGCTAAAATTTATATATAAAATTAAAACATTCAATGTTTAGCTTTGAGGTGGCTTTTTACGAAGGAGTGGTGGCTTTTTACAAAGGAACTTCTTATTGGTCGAATTTCGACCAATAAGAAATTATGTTAAAAAAAAGAAATAGCTGTAAAAGTTTTGGTGTTTCCCACGAGAGTTTGAACTCTCTCGTCAAATATATTTGTGAACTTTAACATTTTTTTTTTCTAGTTTTTATTAATAGTCCTTAAAAATTATTCAGAAAAGTGGACAAATATGATAGACAAAACTAATTTTGAATTCTATTTACGGTAGATATCATGGAAAGGAGGGGGGGGGGGGTGGTGCAAACATTTCATAAAAGCTTTTATTTTTTAAATACTAAATTAGTAGATCTAAGGAATAAACCCATCAATGATATAAATAAAATGAACATAAAAAATGTAATTTTTTTAAAAAAAAATTTTTTTTTTTTTAATAATGTCTGACTTTCATTAGATGGTAAGGAAAAGGAGACGCGACCGTATTAGGCCAAAGACAGACTAAGCATACTGATGATTATAATTTACAAAAATGCTTTTAAAGATGTGTCTACCAATTATATTTAATTATAGAACACAATTTCATTATGAATAACAGTACCGGTAGTTCAGCATAGAGAGAACACAATTGAAAGAATAATGTAATTTATCCTTAAAAATGGGCAACTTGTAATCTCTTTATTAAGAAAAAAAAAAATGTTAAAAAACATTCCAGACTAAAGTTCACAAATATATTTGACCAGAGAGTTCAAACTATCTCGTGGGAACACCAAAACTCTTACAGCTATTTCTTTTTTTTTTAACATAATTTCAATATTTTTTTTTTTTTTTTAAATTGAAGAAATGTGAAAAATGGAAATTTATTAAAAATCTGCCAAAACTCAAAATTATCGAGGAGAAATTCAACAGAGAAATGCCAATGAACATTGTTATGTGTCATATTTTAAAAAAGAAGAAGAAAAAGAATTTTCTTATGTCTGTATAATTAATATTAAAAAAAAAAAAAAATTGACTTAAACCAGCAATTCCAAACTGGAGGAGGACGGGCCCTCACAGGAGGAATCACCAAGAGAATTTAAAAATTAAAAAATATTTACAAAGTATCTTTGTTGTTTTTCTAACAGTGTTTTACTAAATTTATTTAATAATTCAATTAATAATAAAATTTAAAGGTCAAATGTAACGGGGTTTTTTAATTTTTTTTTTATTATTGATTTTTAAAGACTTTTACTAAAATAAAATTTTAACCAGAAAAATAAAAAAAAAATAAAAAACAAAAAAAGTTATTTACATTTTAATTTTTAAAATAATTGTCTTTAGCTCCTCACCCTTAAAACCACATTGTCCACTTTACACACCAGGGGAGATATTTTGTGACATCTAGCCTATAAATGAATACAGCTTGCTATACTTAACTATAGAATATTTGCTATNCCTAGTAATTGAGTTTGAGACCCCTGCCCTAGAGCTTGAATGCTATATCAATAATTTCAATGATGTTTATTTATTGCCATTGTATCTCTCTCTAGTCTGAGGAAAGAACAAATGGTCAAGTGTTATGCATAGTGTCAACGAGTAGCCTATATTGTATGATGTAGCACATCATACAATATAGTATTTGGATTATTATTATTATTATTAATTATTTCGAAATAATGTTGGCGAGCACTCTTTTTACAATTTATGGTGCTCTCGAGCACTAATTTAGCTCATCGCGAGCACTTATTTTCATTCAAAGAGCACTGTGGTACTCACGAGCACCAGATTGAGAACCGCTACCTTAGTTAATGTGTCAATTATTGATTTAAATTAATATTTTAAAATAATCCTGATTCTAGCATCATTTGTGTCATAGGGTGCAGCTGCACCCCTCCTTGGTACTTACAGTAGTTATAAATTTAATATTAAATTTACACGTTTTTTGACAGGTTCAACATATTTACATTGTACTTAAAAATGGAATATTTGCCACAGTTTATATTTTATCAGATTTAAAAGTTCCATAAGCCCAATCACTCATATTGTCGTCGTAGGTTTTCAAACACTATCATTTTGACCCGGATAATTTGGGTTTAGCGATCATTCTCCGTGTTATTAAGATAATTCTTCGGGTTTGGAGATTTCCAATTAATAACAGAATGCATTGTACCTTTTTGTATATAATTGTGTTAGTAGAACAATTCTGCGCCATATAATAAAAAATATTTAGCAGTTATCAATGTTGCCGCCAGCCCTATATCGTCGTGTGAATATTGCTAGCATCAACAGTGTGTCAAAAGGTTTGTTGTAACTATGATTCTTTTTAATATTTAAATCCCTTTTGATTAATGTTTCTTTTTTTTTTTACTATCTAATCTTTATTTTCAGAATAAGCTAAAAAGGTCAAAAAAAAAAAATTTCTTCCTATTGAGAAAGTTTTGTCACAACTATTTTTTTTCCCCTTCCTA
>PXIH01S0033504.1:3806-13852 GCA_003024985.2 Euperipatoides rowelli
ATGCTAAACTTACATATTTCAAATTACCATATAACCTACTCTAACTGGAAATATATGTCTACTATACATAATAAATTTTTAGTGATTACTTTTAAAAGTATAGCCTAAATATGAAAGAATGCTATTTTTAAAAATTCAAGGTTTATTAATGGTTCCAATTAAAACATAATGTAATTGGCATTTTAAAATTATAATCTAATAGAAAAGTGTTCTGTTATGAATGAATTATAATACATAATTAGGAATTTTTTTATTTTCCCAATGGTTTCAATTAAAAGATGGCATTTATTTTTAACGTGTCATCTAAAGGGAAATGGGAGCAATATCTAAATTTAATTAAATATTTCCCCTTAATTCTACATATTGACCTAAACATGGAATAAGAAGAAACCTGATAGTGACCTCAACAAACTTTGGTTTTCTTAAAATTATTCAATACTTATCCAACTACAAAATAAGAAACCTGATAGAGAATAAGAAGAAACCTGATAGAGACCTCAACAAACTTTGGTTTTCTTAAAATTATTCAAATCTTATCCAACTACAAAATAAAAATTAAGAAAAAGTTCAAATATTTATTTTACAACTGAAAGTTAAGTAACCTATACTTAAATATTTCTACTTACTGTAAATACTCACAATTTTTTTTTTGTGTGTGTTCATAAAATAAATCCATTAAATAAGTATGTTTATGACACAATAATAAATGCTTTAGAATCTCTCTTAAGTGTCTTTGAACTATCATAAAACAGGGCTATGCTCCTGTTAACGTTCCCCCTAAGATCGCTGCCTTACTATATTGCCTAACCTTAAGAATACCCTGACCATAACTCGGACTTATGTGCATCAGAGTTTAAAAAATTAGTTTAAGTTGTATATACTTTTTGATATCTATTTTTAAAAGGTAATGTTATTTAAACTCTGCATATAAGTTTGAGTTAGGGTAGTGTTAAGTTTAGGCTATCTAGTAAGGCAGCCATCTTTGGGAAACGTAAACTGGAATAGAGCCATAAACAGGTAAAAGTATTCAAATTGTAATCTTTTTTTGATTACTAATGGTAATGGCTGATATGTTTAACAACTATACAGATGTAGCCTACTATATATTAACTGAATATCAGCTAATGGTTTTAAATGAATTTAAGAACTAGTTTAACTATAAGTATGCTTAAAATAGATAAGTGAAAGCAACTTTCATTAATGTGTTTTTTTAATCACACTTTGTAATCTTATGAATAAAACATGAAGAATATGAGACAAAATATAGGAATTTTAATCTAAAACACTTGAGGTAGGCAATTTTTTTTTTTTAATATATTGGGAACTATTTATTGTATACTCACATTCTTAGACAGTTTAAACATCAATGTCATGCACACAAATTGCTGATCTGTATCATCGGCAGTAGCTGGATTTAAATGTATTGTTAAAGATGTTGGGCATCCACTGAAGTAATAAAATATTATTTATTTGTTTTAAACTATAAAATATATTAGGCTACATAAAAAAATACAAGAAATAAAAAATGAATTTAAAATGTCAACTTACGTTTCTTCTATAATTTCTAATTCATGAACATAAATGCTTTGTAATGTTTCAAATTCTTCACTGACAGAGCTAAAAAAGAAATTATAACAATTTGTATTTTTAATTTGTAATTTCATATTAAATAAATTTATGAAACTATGAACATAAATTAAAATTTTAAATCCTAAATCAGAATGGTCAACTTGGAGTTCAAAGATGGCTAGCAGAAAGCTTTTACTTCTGGTCAAGATACAAAAACTTTTGATAAATGGGTCAAAAGGGAGGGAGGGATGACAGCAGTTAGATACAGAACATACTGTACATATGTAGCCTACAGAGCACTAAGGTATAGAATCAAGAGCAGTCAAATTTTATACTAAGATATAATCAATTGGATTATCAGCAGCAGCTATTAAAGTTAAATTTGGATATGTTAAAACAATGTAGATTGGAATTGATAAAGAAATTTGCCACTCAATTTTTTTTATACAGTTTCTATTTCCCACTAATTTCAATATACAGTATCTGGAAGGGCAACAAGAAATTAAAATAAAATGAATATACCTTACATAAGAACTACAAGATTCTGCACGATGTTTCAATGTTTCAATGCTTCAATCCTTTTTTTTTTTCCCATTGGAATATATTTTTTATATTTATGTTTAATTTACTTTTAAAAAATTACCACTTATCTTTTATGGATTTAATTTCCATTCAATTAATTGCATCAAGTCTGTTTGGCCAAAATCAGAAACTACTAAACTATTTCATTTCCTTCAAGTTTTTTTAAAAGTCAAATTAAAATCTAGTAGTACACTAATACAAAGATGCTGTCCTATTACAATGCTAACAATATAAAGATCATAAAATGCCAAACTGTGTATTGTTTCACGTTCACCACGAGAAAACAATCATTTGTCATCTCCAAGAACTCTTTATTTAAAGTAGTTAACTCATCACTTTTACTTCCTTTAATTCTATCCAGACTGATTCTACATCCACTCCGACAAGGTTTATACAATATGTCCTGCCACATACCAATATATTTATTCCTTTTTTTTACATAATGTACGGTACCACATTCTGTCTACCACTTCTACTCCTCTTTAAATAATTTATAACATGGAAATTTAAGAATATCACTATTTCTATCTGTCAAATTTCAATATATACTGAAAAATTTTTAAATTCTTCAAAGCAATAAGTTTCAAGTTTACTGATTTATTTCCAAAGTTTTTAATATTTGTATAAACATTATAATTATAATACATCATTAAATATATTTTATTTATAATAATGTTGTACTCAAGACCAATTTGCCACAATCCCTAAATCACTATTTGAACCTTTAGTTGTCTTTGATATGTCCCTATATTTATCCCCCAATTCATTAGAAAAATGCTGACATCCTTGTATAACCCTAGCCCCAACACAGAAAATTAGGAAAAATAAAGATCAAAGCCTATTATAAAAAATTACTCACAAATCTTACTCCTTTGCTATTACATTCTTTTTAGCCCGATATTAAAATTAAAAACAACTTAATGGAATAATAAATTTCTTATCAAATTTAGGCAACAAACACAGCATAATAATTTTACTCTTTAAGGCATACCGGTAATCCATCATATCCAAATCCATCTGTTTTTCAGAGTTTTCTAATTTATTAGTACTTACATGAGTTAACCAAATACAGACAGTATAATGCACTTTTATTAATTTTATAAATTTAACCTCATTTTTACTATGAACTATTTTAGCCCTTTTAAACAAACCCTACAAAAATCTATCTTTCTTGCACAGAATTCTCGGCTTCATTAATTAAAAAATCGCCGATAGTACATTTTTACTATATATTTCTGTTATACATAGGTACTGTATTTAATATATTGTATGTATGTATTGATAATTATAAGAAACGATACTTAACGAGATGTTGATTTAGCAGATGCTGATTGGTCCAGAAGATCGTCTGCTAGTATCATCTGCTCTTTATGTTTTTAATGGATATAACTTATGTAGTTTATTTTTTATGTATCCTGTTCAAAATTTATTATTTATTAATAAATTATTGGTTATGTTAAAATAACTGATAAGTAGTAGGCCTATATTTATTCAAACTTCCTATTGAGGTTGACAGCATAACAAATTGGTAGCAGAAGCTAGTATATAAAAATTCTTTTAACTTCGAGAACTAATCGCCACGAAGAAAAGAAAATATGGCCGAGATAGCTGAATCAATGTCAATGGGAAGAATCAAGCTTCTAAATGGAACAAATTATCATATTTGGCAACTAAAAGTGCAATTTTGAGAAGCAAAAGGTTATTTAAACCAGTTATTGAAAATGAAGACCAGATATAAGTGAAGACCCAGAATCAGTGGAATTTAAAATAAGAGCTGCATGGAAAGAAAAAAATGATGCATTCGGAGTTATTATATTAACATTATCACCAGAGAAAGCTGGGATATTTATCAATGAAACCAACGCAAAAAAAACTTTGGACCGAATTAAAGAAAATACAAGCAGGAAATCTGGAAGATAGACGAATTGATATAATGCTAGATTGAAAAATATTTAAATCTTCTCAATTCTATCATTAATTTATAAAAAATCTCACGATAAATTATTTTAGCATCTGAAATTACCCCTCTAGAAAATTTAGCATATCTGCTTCCTGTTTTTATTTTAAAAACAGAACTAATTTCTCTAAAACCTCAACCATATTTATCAATAAATTATTCTATTCTTCAAAAAAATGTATTTAATCAAACAAAATTAATTTTCAATTTGAGCCTCAACTTAACAAATACACAATCTTAGGCCTAATTCACTATTCTCAGAAAATTGTTTAATCCTCACTTATTACAAACAACCTACTGTATCTAGTATTATCCTTAAATTGCCTTTTAAGACAATATTAATGTCATCTTTGAGTGAAAATGTATTTTGTATGAATACATTTCACTTTATCCCTCCCCCTCCTTTATGCTAAAATATAAGAAGTAAGCTACTATTAAATTAATAGCCTAACATCTAAAAAATTTAAAAAAGCTATAACACTAACAATTTATAACAACTAGCCTACATAAACACAATAAACTAAAATCTCTTGTCACATCAAGAGATATTGAAAAAAAAAATCACAATTTATTTGGGAAATATAGTATCTAATCAATAGCCAAAAAAAATGGCTTTCCCTAAAATATTAGAATTAAACAAATTTTAAAAAATATCAAATTACTAATAAATTATAATCAATCTAATTATAACCAATATTAAAATAGCAGTAGCGTAAAATATGCAGTGAGAGAAGAAAAAAACATATTTCAAAAATAAATGCAAATTAACTCCATAAATTCATCAACCTGCATTCTTCAATTAATAAATAAAATTTATTATGAAGGTAATGTAGGCCACTGATAAAAATTATAGTCTTTTTAAGATTTTTTTTTATTCTAACACTAGACTACTCCTAAACATAATAGAACACTTAGTGCTTAACCATAAATTTATCCACCCTCCCCCCCTTCAAACCTTAATGAAATTAATAATACCAGTTAACTTCTTCCATCCTTAAAAAAATCACATTCAAAGACACTGATGGCAATTTAAATTTTTTAAAATCACTTTTTTCTTCTTCAAAATTCTAATCTTTATCCAATTCGGCTTCATTCTCTCAATATGGAATGAGAGCTTGCCTTATACTCCCAAAGCAAAATATAAAAACGGCAGCAGATTTAAATGAAAAATTAAGTACTACAGTACTTACAGTATAGGCCTACCCATAGTTAATACAAATTCCATAAAAAAAATTGCCAAACAAATTATTTTCCTTGGACTAAATTAATTCTCACTTGTAGTCTTTTAGCTGATCACTAATATAGTTTTAGACCAAATTGATCAACATCAACTAATTTTCTATCTGTTTTAAATATTTAGATTATCATAGGGCTTCAGGAAAGCAAGTAATAATTCAATATACAGATTTCTCTAAGGCTTTTGACTAAATATTTATTTATTACTAAATGAACTAATTAATTTAATTACAGATTCATACATAAAACTGGTTATCATCATTTGTAAATAACAATAACAGATCAGTTAATTAAAAATTGGAATGATTTAATACTTTTTAAATTAGGCTAATAGCTAAAATCTTCATCAGCAACTCTTTTAATGTTTTTGTATTTGACGACGACACTAAAATTCAACTAAAAATCTTTATCATATGCAGATAACTTTAAAATTAGTGATTTATCAGAATTCAGATTATTTCAAAATGATAAATACATTTTCAAACTGGTGTTTTTAAACCACTAAAATTAAATCCAGAAAAACATGAAATGTTAACATTTGGGTTTCAAACTCGTCAATATCCAATTCTAATTAATAATGTCCTAGGTAATAAAATGGATACATCAGTATAAAGGTATTGGAGAGATAAGACATTGATCTCAGCTTTTGCTTACATGCCAATTATTTAATCTCTAAAAATCTGACATTCTGTTTAAAAACTTTCACCAGCCTACATCCTGTAAATAACTTCCATGTTTTTTTTAAAAACTTTATAATATACATTTAACAACAATATTAATGTTTGGTTACAATCAATTTAATTTATTAAAAAAAAAAAAAAAAAAACATAGGCAAAAACTGGATGTTTCGTTACATCACCAAAAAAATTGGCAACGAAAGACTCTAAATAAATTTCACATATTAAACCATAATTTATACAAAAGGATTAAACCGTTTTTTGACAGCAAGGAAAAGATCACAATAATGCCGAGACAATGAAAAATGAAACTTATTTTAAGATATTCATCTTTTGAGATGATTCTATTCATTCATAGTGAAATGGCGGAATAGACTTCCATCAGCTATTATAACACTCCTAATATGCATTCCTTTAAACAGAAACTATATCTTAAATTGAGAAGATCAATTATTCTTACAATTAATAATTTGGACTATAATTGATTAATAATATAATAATTGTAAGAATTGATTTTCTCAATTTAAGATAAAGTTTCTGTTTTACAGATTCACTATAAAATTAATGATAGATTGCTCTATTATTAATCTTGTAAAAACTTAATTATTTTTTGGAACAAATTTTTAATAGTACCATTTCAGTATTTATTGTTCCATACTGCTATGTTTTATATTTATTTTTCAGTTTTCCTTGATATACAGTACAGTACTTATTAGGCCTACTGCATATGTAGGAAAAGTGAGTTACTATTGGAGCTATGTGAATCTAATGGATTGTAATGATTTATAAACCATCAAAAAGAATAACTAAGTGCAGCAAATCTATTCTTGATTTGGTGATATCTAAAAACATTATAGTAAAATTTGAAGTAAATAGCCATCCAAAAATAGTGACCATTAAATTAGGCTATAGTTAATGACATAGGTAAGAAAATTGATGAAAAAAAAAAGAATGTAGCTATATAATAAGATGAAACATTAATAAAATGGACTGGGATTAAACAAATGATAAATTATTGACAACAGTTTGAAGCAAACAGTGAAATAATGTAGCCTTCTGTAAATGGTTTCATTAATAAATTTATTAAAAAAAATTGCCAGAGTTAATATACAATAGCCTACATTCTATGAAGAGACATCACTTCATATACAGAAAAAAATAAACAGAAAGCTAAAAAATAAGTTATGGTATACGGTAATAGAAAGCAAAATATGGCAAATTTGATACGGAAAATGAAGAGCTAAATTGTCAAGATAGTTGAAGATAGGGATAGTATACAAGAATAAATAAATTAGTAGAAACAATTAGAAAATTAAGTTCATAGAAAGCAAAATTGACAATAATTGTAAACATGAAAGTAATGTAATGCAGAAAACCCTGAAAGAAATTGTCAATACTTAAAATATGTATAAGGATACTTAATTCATAAATGATACAAGAAAATAGTATCACAAGTAAATCTGACAAATATTTTGCTACCAATATACAGTGGCAGACTACNACTCTTTGGTACCCGGGGCATAGCTTACTCTTGTCATCCCCCCCCCTCCTCCTGAAAATATTTTGATAAGCTTTTTTTTTAGGTTTTAGTTGACTCTGATTTGATAAGCTTTTTTTTTTTACTTTTACAGTATTTTTAAAGTTTAAATTTCACTTTGATACTGCTCCAATTTATTTGCTTCTGAAAGAGTTATCGTACCACATGGAAAAAATTAAGTAAATTAATGAGATGCCTAGCATACAAAACAAAAAAATACCTAGAAAATAATATGTATGATTAGAATAAAAAACAAACATTACAAGAGCAGGGGAGTTTATTTGCACCCTCCACCTAAAAAAAAAAAAAATTGGGGGGGGGGCACCCATTTGTGGTGGTACCAGGGGCGGACCCCTCCCCACCTAGTCCACCATTGCCAATATAGAAAGTATTAAAAATATCATAGATTGAAATATAGGAGATAAAAACAAAGATGAATAGTAATAGATGAAATTTAAATACAAGTTAAAGCATTTTAGACAAATCGTCCGCTGAGAATTACAAAGTTCAATTCATGAACATTTTTAATTTTATTTCAAACTGCTGTAAATAGTCTTGTAATACTTAAAAAATTAAATGATTTGGAGATACAACTTTATACTTCTGTTTATATATCATTCCCAAGAATTGACAGGAAATTAAGACAAGAGAAGATGGAACACAGCAGGTTGAAAAAAAGTGAAAAATGGACATAGAACCTTGTATTTCTCAGCGGACGAAATCAGTATTGTACATAGGAAATAGGGATGAACTTATAGAAAATGATAATTGATGTGGGAATTTCTGCAGAAGTATTTAGAAAATGTTTGAATCGTTAAGTCTTCCATTGGCTAAATCATTAATATGACATTGTATCATGATACTTTTCCAAAAGAATGGAAAATATCAGCTATAATACCTATTATGAAGACACTCATATCATACCTATTCTTAAAATAATAAACTGACCCATTATGTTACTGAGTTTTGAAGGTATCCTAGAATAAGTAATATACTGTACTATGAACTTACTTAATGTTTCAATGATAATGATATCAATTTGGTGGAGTCCTACATACTTATTATATAACATTCAAAATATAAAATTCTCTCAAAGCTTTGGAGAATAAAAAAAACATCATTGGTCAGTTTACTGACAGATTTTTCCAAGACATACGATAATATAGACCAAGGGTTCTCAAAGTGTGGTACATGTACCACTAGTGGTGCATTACGTTGTTTTAGGTGGTACACAGAGATGTAATTAAAAAGACAAATACATATACAGATATCCAGTGCATTATGAATCAGTAATTTTCTCTTATCGTAAAATGCTTTATTTGCACTGGGCTATCAATAGGTCCCTGTCTATAATAATTAATCGTTGTGCAGTTAGTTATGTACATGGTACATTTGATATTATATTTTAAATTTTTAAATGAATGTGTTTAAGATTGAAGAAGACAAAAATGGACATTGAATATAAGTAAATACAGTAATAGCTTACGCTCAATAATTATAACTATGATTTTTTTGATCAGATTATTTTATTCTGTTTACCCTCTGACAATAAACATATGCTCATGTCTGCACAAAGTCTGAAATATGTAATGTAGCCTACATGGTGGTACATGAATATTTAGCAGTTTATTTAAGTGGTACAACATTCCAAAGTTTGAGAACCCTCGATATATATTTTATTTTTATTTTCAAAATAATCCGGGCCTTTGTCAGAAAACCTATTAATATAACTAACAAGTAGGAGGTGGTGGGGGATGAGAAAGAACCTTTGGACGGTCGATCTCTCCGTTACAAAATGCAGCCAAAGACTGTACTGGTTTTATGACCCCTGTCACACGTGCATAAAACAAGGTAAAAGAATTGTTGTACAAAAATACCGTATATTTAATATTCATAAATTATTCATAAGAATATTCACACAACAAAAGAACTGAAATGGCATAAGAAAAATAAAGTCATCCACAGTATCATGACAGCATGTGTAAATGTACCTGTGTATCCATCATCATTTGCAAGAATCACTCAAGAAAACAGTTTAGAGAAATTAATCATTTATTTACTAATAAATTACATGTACAGTATATGGATAACAAAAAAAATTGTATTACCATGAGATAACTAATCCCATCCGCAGTAATAAGAAAAAAAATAACAAAAAAAAATTGTACTTCACCTCCCTGATGTAATAAAACTAAAATCGCCAACAAAAAAATGTTGAAAATAGCATACTTACACTGTATATACTGTAAATCCCTTACTGTCTATATTTGTTACGAATAAACTTTGCAAGTAACTTATACCCCTCACTACCTCAACACATAGGCTACCCAAAACATTCATATTTAAAAAATGATAAAAATCTATTAAGAAAAACATGAATGAAATGCTTGAAATAATCCCCCAAAAGCAACATTTAAAACATTATAGTAGACCGCCAATAATATACCGCTATATTTTCTTTTAAGTCTCAATTTTTAAAAAAACATTG
>PXIH01S0033514.1:0-12500 GCA_003024985.2 Euperipatoides rowelli
TCAGTGTGATATTGACAGGCATTATATAAGATTAACTCTCATGGGGCCCTTGAACTGGGCCTAATATCATTAAATTTTTAAAGCTTTTTTCTCATATTTTTTTATCTTCATTGTTGACACTTTATTTGTGGATTTCTGAGTCCTTTTTATATGAGTCATTTATCCTTATTCACTCGTGAACGGTACTTTATAGAAATAAAATGTTGGTTGTGACTTATCACTAAGTATAAATAGTTTAAGGCACATAAACATCTACAATATTGATTCAAAAATCTTTGTATATATATTAAACAAGTAAATGCTTGGTTAACCTCAATCTTTTCAACATTTCAACTTGGACTAAAGCATAAAAATACTCATATTTTTATTCTTCAGGATGTAGTAAGAATTACTAAACTCAACAAGTTAAAAGAATTCATTTATAAGGCCTTTGACTTTGTTGATCAACCTTATCTAATTTTGAATTTTAAAAGAATTTTTGGGAATGCAAACATCAGTAGAGGTTAATGTAATTATATTTTAAATAAGCACCTTACTATCAATATAAATGAACATTTAATTTATCATTAAGAATCAGGTGAGGAATAACCCAAGGCTCTCCTCTGAGTACCAATTTATTTGCAATTTATATTGAGCTATTAAACAAAATCAGTGCTCTTAAAATATGAATATGGATACCACATTTCAGTGTTTTCATTTGTTGACAATATTACTGCAATTGTGTAGGGTTCACAATTCATTAACCCTAAGATTTGTGTGTGGTATCCATTTCATAATACTATGGATGCTTGATATAATACTGGTACTCCTGGAAGATTCCGGGGGCTTTATTATCATTTTCTTGGATGTAGGGCAAAACATATAATCCAAAATGAGATATTGGACTATGTTTGCTATGCTCAGCTATCATTAACAAATAGGTATATTTCACTCTTAACAAGAGTGAAAATTATAAACATTTATCTATTTTTTGATGATTTACTTCTATATACCTCTATAACTTTTAACAAATCTTTTATAAAGTCTACACAATTTCTAATAAGAATTTGTGGTGATCTAGGCTGGTCTCTATCTTGAGAATGAAGCTGTGTTTGCCCTTGAGAAAGAAAGGTGGGCTAGCATTACATTGTTTGAACAATTTGTTTGAAATAAGACTTGCTAATTGTTTTCTGAATTATATTAGATACACTAAATTTCTTGACTCTATTATTGACTTTGAACCTATAGATAGATCCCATTTTGCCTTTAATTCACTGCTAAAGGAAATTAGTTACACACTTTCCACTTTAATCTAGAGACCAGCTTCTGTCCCGACTCTGCCAATCTAAAGAATCTTCTTCAATGAAGTTAGTCAAAATATCTCATTTCCTACGTTTTGTTTTTTCAAATGCCAAACTATATGATTCCTATGTGTTTGTAATTCAACATATGTTATCTTTGATTATTTATATTATCTTTTATGTATGGAAAATAAGAAATTTAGCCATATTCAAAAATATGTGTATACACCCATGGCAATTTGTTCTTATTCCAATTTCTCAACCTGTTGTTTATGATTTTAAACTACTTCCCAACAATATATTTATAAATAAACTAGCTGAAAATCCCTTTGTAAATTGAAATACTTTCCTAACCCATACCCCCTAATAATCCCTCTCCTAACCCATCCACTATACCTCCTCTGCCCATTTATTCTTTTACAAACTCATAACCTATTGCCATTTCTTTTATATTATCATTATTAAAATGTACAGTATCATATCTTATTGTTTAATAAGAAAAAAATTCTAATAATAACGTGACACACGCACGCGTAGACATCACACATTTAGATTTTTTTATGGATTTATAACAATAAAGTAGGACATGCACAATTTTATAAACGTGAGTGATTCACTAGTGAATTATATAGTAGATGGGAAAATACATACACTAAATTTTTCTTTTATGTCTTTGTTAGTGACTATTTTACTAGTAAATCAAACTCATGACAGTGTAAAAGTTGTTTTTTTAAAGGGGTATGCCCCTAAAACTTTATTGAAAAATAACATCAATGACAGTACACAAGCAAACAGGCCAAGATCAGCTTCCTTGGATCTAAAATAAACACAAAAGCAACCATAAGGACCTGAACACAAGGCCAAAAATACAAATATCTATATCCTAACTCAAAACAAACCAAAAAAAAAAAAAAATCAAATAAAGCATATCAGCTACAAAAAAGTTGAAAAAAATTATATAACATATCATTTTTCCATTTTGCTCCAAAAACAGAGGGATGCAAAAAATTAAAATCATGACGGACAAGTTGCACCACTGCAACTGATTTTCCAAACACAAAGCATATAAAGAAAAATAAAATGCAATACACCCTTCTGCTGCACAAATTAATGCACAAGCAAGTCATAAAGAGAATTTAAACAAAATTAATATGTGTATATTGAGCAATACGACTATGTAGACAGCAAAATGCCCACATTTGAGCAACAATTGAAAAATGGTTTCAGGATAACAAATTGATCCTACACCTGAAAGTCATATTGGCTTATCAATAAATCCCTCATAAAAATGGATTCATTACAAAGTCTGAAGCTAAAATCATAAATGTTTGGCCCCACATAGTAATCCCTAAAAACCTTATAAATAGGCAAAATCAGGGCCTGAAAGGCAGTGGGCCGGTAATCTTCATAAATGAGTCATATATACTCTATAACAAAATTTGACACCATATTCAAAATTAAAAGTATCCGCTAGATCAAGAAAACTAAGCCTTAATACTCTGAGGGAAACAGATTCAACAAAAAGAGGTGGCGGAGTATCCGTCGGCTCCACTTCCTCTTCCTCGAGTAGATTCAAGGAATGGGCAAACCTCAAATAAGACAAAAACAAATTAGCCCTAATGACTTCAAACAGATAAGAAACATCATGAAGCCCCTCCCCCCCCCTGCCCTGCCTGACAGGTCTGGACAGCCGTAAGTGGGAAATATGTACAAGTTCAGTGCCCCACAAAGTTGTATGTACAATCGAATATAATCTGTTAATAATTTTTTTAGCAAATGCAAAATGTGGGGCATAAAAATAAAGCTTGATCATTAAGTAAACATAAACATTTATTATCCTAACCCTAGTGGCTAAGGATAAGTACTTCCCAGAAAGCTGTGTCTTCACATAGAGAAGATAACCAACTACGTCACTCTGAAGCCTCATCCTAACAAAATCACCCATAAAATGGAAAGGGATCCCCATGTAGGCCACCAGAGCACCCTTCCCATAGCCATCCAACCACCGATTAGCAACTGGGTACCAACTAAACATTTTATCCTTGTTAAAAACAGAGCCAGTAAGATCCGCAAATGATTGAAATACATGCATGACTCTGTTGACATTATGCCCTCCACGGACGATCACAACAATATCATCAACATACACCATTACAGAAAAAAACTTTATTAAGAGAAGGAAGAAAAATCCCAGTATTCATAGCAATCAAATCTCTAATCACCTGATCAATATAAATTGCAAAAAGATTGGTGCTCAGGGGGGAGGCCTCAGTAACTCCCCTCCTAAAAAAGCTTACCCCCAATTTTTATAGATACAGTTTTATTACAGACATAATTGAGTAGGCCTCTGGAAAGATTAGAGGCAATGAAGTGACACAAAATTTGAGTAGCCGAATAATAATGGTTGACAAAATCAAATGCTTTATGTACATCTAAAAAAACAATTGCAAGATCACTTAACTTATTTTTCATGGCAATTTGTATCACTTGTTGCAAAATACAAATAGGAACGTGTATGGTCCTACCCCTAATAGCAAAATGAACAGGCGCAACCACAGAGTCGATAATGGCACTTAATCTGTTATTTGAAATTCTAGCAAAGATTTTTGTGTCAACACACTGTATATTGATAGGCTTAACATTTTTATTAGTAAGAGGGCAACCCAATTCCAATTTTTTCTTCTTGTGAAGAACTAAATAAGAGTCAATTAACTGGGAGTACATAAACGGAGTAACTAACCAATCATTAAAAAGAACAACTAAATTGGGTACAAAAATATTAGAAAACACTTTGAGCACAGGTGTGAAGATAATGTCTGGCCCCAGGGAGCTATGAGCATTGAGCTGTGAAATCGCCAAATGATGTCAGCCTCAGAAATAATAAAATTATACTCCTCACCTAAATCAGCATGAATAGGAAAATGAGCCAGCATGTCCAACACAGCATCAAACACAGCATTAGACTGATAAATGTCAGAAAAGGCTCCATGCAGATAATTGACTAAAGCAAGCCCAATAAGGTTACTATTACCATCAAACATGTAAGATATGGGTGGATCAGCATTCTTCTGAAAAAAAAAATCCGAGAAGTAATTAATAAAATTTCACCTCTAAACACAATAATGTCCTTCCTTAGCATAAAATATTGCATTTCACTTTGCTGCCAACATAAATCCATATACTTTTTTGCAGACCTTATAAAAGGTTACATCCTGCCGTTGAATATTCCACATGTGACTCAAGACCCCTCAAGTTCACCAATCCCGTTCAGAACACCCTCTCTACATCCCCTAGCAAAATTACATATTAAAGATGTCAATCACCCTTTAAAAAGCATATAATTTTGAAAATCAAAATTATCAAAAAGGAATCATAGAGCCAAAATATGTTTCAGAAACAAAAATCTCATTATAACCAATCTTAGATGAAATGAAAGGGTGAGGTGCCTGCATTGCAAAAAGAGGTATAGATCCTGCCTACATTCAGTCTGAAAAATCAATGCAGCATGGTCCGAAAACCCAACTGGAACAATAGAAAAAAGCGAATTGGCAATAAGCTGTGCATTCACAAACAAAAAGTCTAAAACATTGGATCCTGAAGAAAAGTGGGTAGGAGTGTCCTGTAAACCAGCAACATGGGCTACATTATCCAATCCTAGTCCACTAACCAAAGTCATAAAAGCCCTGTCAGTAAGCAAAAAACAGTGATTGAAATCCCCCAATAATCAAAAAATCATAACCCCTCCGGGATGCCAGACAGCACCTCCTGAAAAAGAATCCTGTTTTGAGATACCAAATGTGGAGCATAGTAGTTGACTATCACAAACTTAAAAGCCTTATAAATAAATGAAATAACTAAATACCTAGAATGGGATTTGCTTAGCACCAAATTAGATACTAAGAGAAACCTAGAGACTAAAATTAAAAATGCCTCTACAAGATCTGAAAGCACAACCATAAAAAACATAATATTTCTCAAACAAAGATACCCCAGTCCTCTCCCCATTCTTAACAAGAGTCAACTTCCACTCCAGCACCAAACAATCCATCTGGTGTACTAGCAAAAATTTCAGCAACAATTTTTAAAAGTATTCATGCCCTGAATGTTCAGGGATGTGAAAATTAATCCCAACAAGTTTACTGACAGTGTAAGGCTATAAGAAAACATAAAAGGCATATAATAAATGAAAATGTAAAAAAAAAACAAAAAAAAAACAGTAGCAATTGCTACAGCGCTGTGTCAAAAACGATACAAAAATTAAATGTAATACAAATTAACCAAAATATCATACATATCACTGCATAAGGTGGCAGCAACCCCAAAGTCCCCACAGAACTAGCATATTGCCAAAAAACAACAATGCAAAAGATAACCCACAATAATTCAAAATAACCCCTCATCCAACTGAAATAAACAACACAAAGGCCACTTAAAAAGGCAGTCTGCTGCCGTAGAAACCAAAAAATAAACATATTCCACATATGAAACCCAAAAGTGAAAACACAAAATAATAAAAAATAAGCATCTACTAAAATGCACATCTACTAAAAAAAGCTTGAAAACCTTTCAAAATATTAGATAAAAATACAACAACTGAACAATATAGCTATTTAAAATAGCCATCTAACTTTAGCTTTTTACTACCCCCCCCCCCCACCCAGAAAGTTCCTGAATGTCCTTGACAATCTCCATACCTTGCAACTCAATATGATTCATCTCACCCTGAGAACCCGCACCACCATAAGACAAAACAGTATCCTCAGTGTCCAGCTGTGACTGTGATTGAGTTAGAAATAACTACACTTGGAATCCAAAATGTCCCACACTTGAGAGTTCCTAATTACAACTTTATCAGCTTCCAAATGGTCAACAAACATACCATTAGTTGAACTCTCTGACTGCACCAGATCAAGTGGAGTTCCCATCACACCTGGAACCCCACAGATACTAATATAAGAGGGGGCCACTTTAACATACAAAGTCTGATCCTGCCCCTTCTGCATATGACTCTCATCGTCAGACAGCACGCCCAGCTGACCAGATTGTAGACTGCATCCTCCACCCACCAATGATGCATCAGCAAACATAACATTCTGCTTATTTCACTTCATAGCATTATTGTACAAGAGAAGATATGAATGCTGACCCTTAACTTTAAGAGATCAACATCCCGAACACCATTTATAGGGGCAGCCCTACACCATGGTCCACACTCCTGCATCTAAAACAGACAGGAGCCCACCTCCCCATGGAGAGCCAGCCCTTAATGTTTGAAGCAGATTTTTTAGAAAAGGTGAGATCCCCAACTGCCATCCCCTGCGCCAGCTGGAAGCTGACAAATACAGGGGAAATCAAAAAAGAAATTGAATCATCCAACCTAGTTATGGTAAGAGTAAGAGTTATAACCTTTCTATAGTCCTGTAACATGTTTGAAAGCTCCGCATCACAACCCTCCCCTCACTAGAATCCAAAGCACATAAATTTTTATAACATTGGAATTCACAATATCACTAGCGTATAACACAAGTTGCTCCCCCCAAAAGTCTTTTAAAAGCTATAATAGCCTCCTCAGTAGGAAAGCCACAAAGTGGTATGCAGGTATATTTAGTCTGGAGTACTCTTCAAGCTGACCCAGCAAGACAACAGATGTCAAAATATCAATCAGCTGCTGCAACATAAACTTGAAATACTTAAAATTAGAGTCCACTATTACCAACATGTCTGACTTTTCAGTTACTACAACACATAGCCATTAAAATTGTGTATTATTGCATCATTAATCGGCTTACAGGAGATGAAAAAGAAAAAAAGATGTAGTATCCATGACCAAAAAGCTCAGTAACACACCACACAAAACAGACAGATGGCCTTACTATTACCTAATTGGGTATATTTCTACTGCACTCTGGGAAATGTAATCACTGTACTAGAACGTTTGTACACAGAACCACAGAACTGTGATTAAAAACACAATTTTATAAAAATACACAATAAAATAATGTCAATATTCACGCAAAAAGTAAATATCTTTAGAAAACTTTCCTGCATCATTCCAATAAACATAAAGACTGATAAACATAAAACTTGATATATTGAAAAGATGGGCAAACCCCTGGCTGTGTTTAATACACCCAGGTGTGATGTCAGCGACAGTGTAAAATTTTTGTTTTTAGTCACTAAGATCATGTAGTGATTAAATTTCTTTATCTTACTGTGTTGCTACTTTTCTGATTTGTCTTTCATGTATCCATGATTTCAGTTTTACATATTATTATGTAATGTTTTCTGTTTATTCAATAAATTATAAAGGGCAAATCCCAATTTAAAAAAAAAATTGCAAAATGCAACCTATCCAGCGTTATTAAAAATCAACTTTGCTTTCAAAATTTAATAATGAATTGATATTTTATTAATGTTAAAATAACTATTTTTTTCTTCTTCTTTTAAATAAATGCATAATTATTTTGAAAATCAATATAGCCTACAGTTTGACTTTTAATTTGAATAAATGTCTATATTAATTAAATTGTCACTGTCTGATCTTCACAGGTATTCTATTCAAGTGATTTCACTGATTATTTCTTGTGTTAGGCAGTGATTGTGTTTACATTGAAATTTTGTTTAAATAATCTATTTGCTTAAATAATTGTTTGTATTCTTTATTAAATTTAAAAGCTTTTTAATGTACAGACTATGCAAACTTTTTTTAAAGCTATATTTGCCTAAATAAGTACAACTTCTACAGTAAATAATGGCAAATTGAAATCACTATATTGATCCTTATAGAACTTCAATATTTATTAGGTTCTAGGCAATGATAGTTTAAAAAGATATGATAGTAATATAAAACATATACTTAGTCAAAAATCTATTTGCTGTTATTACTATGTCAGCATTCAGCCCAGTACTAACCAATTGGGGCAATGGTGCCATAAGATTGTTAAAAGTACCCTTTAATTTAGATCATTTGATATAAGTAGATATACATGGCCAGTACTAACTGCTGAAAGAAAACCACCATCCTATCAGATTGTAACAGCACATGACAACCCCTATCTCACTTTTTAGTATTAGTTTATTTTATATTTTTAGCATATTCTAATTTTAGTTCTTTATATTTTTATCTTGTATCTATTGATAAGTCATAATTATGTGACTCATGTTATGTTTTATAATTGGATACCTGAAAAGCAAAGTGGTGTATGTTAATTTTTTTAAAAAAAATTGAGTTAGACCCTTATTCTGCTACTTGCAGATGTATAGCATGTTTCAGCAAAATGGTGAACCTGATACTTCCTATTTAGTCCTCTGGAGTGCACCATATTTGGCACACTCAACATATTTTTCACCATATCAAAAACTTTGAACTGCTGTATCTCAGTTTGTAGAACAATTGACACAAACCACTTTGCTTCTCAGGTGTCAAATTTTTTTTTTTAGCACCAGTGTTTTTTTTTGTGCCAATGTTGCATGTCTGGCACCAGTAAGTGGTTGATTTTAAACTTTACCTGAAAGAAAGTTGTGTATGTTATAATTTTAAAGGTCTGTTCAATAATATTACGATGACAGTCTTTTTTCTATGGATCATTTCGTCTTTGTGTTATAATGTAATCAATTTGGGGTATGATGGCGCAAATTTGAACAGCATGTCACAGAAGGCTGGTGATTGATATAAATTGAAAGTCTTAATGAGAGGTGTAGTATCTGCTACCAATAATTGAGGATATTTTAGCCAAATTGGCAGGAGGAAAAGTGTTTTCTAAACTTGTGTTGCAAGCATATCCATAGATGAAAATGAAAAAATACTCTGAAGAATTACCCACTATCAATATACACAAAAGATTTTTTAGTGTTAGCAAACTTACTTTCAAAATTGCATCTGCCCCTACAATTCTTTCAGCAGATTATGGGCCAAATATCTTGTATTCCTAACATTTTCTGCAACTTAGATGGTATACTCATCATAAGTAAGAATAAAACACCTATATTAATGATATTAAAAATGCATTCTTTAGGCCTTTGTGATATGTCATTTGTACCTATAATGGTACTATCCAGCACATCATAAGTTTTCCCCCTTTGCACTAAAAATACCCTAAATTCATCTCAAAACTGATTTTCCCCTGGGGGCTTTGCCCTCTAACCCCCACTGGGGCTCAGCCCCTGGACCCCACAGGACCCACCTTTGCACAGTACCAGTAAGACTTTTAATCTACTTTCACCCCTGAGTGTGACCCAAAGATTTGAATTTATGAAAATTTGTTATAATGTTGTCTTTAAATGTGCCTGCCATATGTGATGAAAGCTGTCGGTTCATTGCAAAATAATCAAAACTACACTTGCAAGTAGTAAGTAAAGCCTGAGAGTAGACAGTGTAATACGAATTGCAAGGCACTATAGGCAACGTGTCCCGTAATTAGTCCCTGTAAAAGGAATCTAATCAAATGCAAAACTAAACACATAAAATAGCTTCTCTTAGTAATCATAGACTGCAAAAATAAACTCACCAGTACGTGTCCATTTAGTTTAGGACGACTATTTATCTTTAAAACTAAAAACAATATATAAAAAATAGAAATATACTTGAGACACACCCCTGGCTTGTTTAGAGGTCACCAGGTGTCGCATAAGTCACCACAGGAACATTTTTCCTCCTAAAATATAAAACGACATTGTCACTTCAAAATAAAAATAACTTTGAATTATTCATAGTGAAATGCTTTCTAAAAAGTTTGGTAACACATGACCAGACTGCTTTACAACCAAATTATTGCTAAAGACCCTGATGCCTCCCCTCTTACAATCTGCCATCACAAAACACACCAACCAATAATACAAATCAATTTGGCAGCAATCTACTTCCTGCCTTTGGATGTACAAATCATGTAGGAACATTCTAGAACATTTTCAATTCATCTCACTTCCTTGCTCTATGTCATACATAGCCTGACCAACAAATGACATTTCATCAGCATCCCAGAATGGAGAATTCCTATTGGCTGGACCATAGGAAGTACCAGAAAAAATAGTCAATGAGGAAGCTAGCTGCAAAAGGCAAACTTGAAAGAATCCAAACCTATCTCACAGTAGATCCCTTCAAGCAATTGAAGAGTCCACATTGTGAGCAAGAGTAGTGAGGCATTCTGGGAAAACCAACTTATAGTTTACAAGTTATAATCAGGTCATTTTTTATTCAATATCTTTATATCACTACTAACATTCTTACTCATTTAGTAAAGTATCATTTATTAGGGCTGAACAACATTTATAGAGTTTCAACTCATTAGAAATATCAAGTAAGGAAAAAAAAAGGTTTTTGTCACCTACAGTGTGATTTATTTAGTTTACAGGTATAATTTTACCTTATTATATTTTTATAATAGAGCATTAGCTCTTCAGTTTAGTAAAACCATTTGGTTTACATTTAGCTAGCTGTTATCACATTGGTTCATTTTTTGTATAAAGCAACTGCTTTATACTTTTCTTGAAAAAATCATTAGATAATAGAGCGTTAGCTCTTCAGTGGACTAAAACCATTTGATTTATATTTAGTGAAGGTCTTATCACCTTTAGTTCATTTTAGTACAGATTGACTCCTCTATATGTTTTTAAAATAATCATTTATGTTGAAACATATATCTTTAGACTTCATGCCCATTTGGACATATACTAAATCATTTTATACCTCAATCTGGCATATCTTTATTATTTGACATATCTTTTTAGACAGCTTAGAAATATTAGATATAAGGATTTAGTAACCTGTTCTTTTTGAACAGGCTAATATAATATCACAACTCTTATCTCCACAACTATACTATTCCTATTATATTGCTACATTGAAGTGTTCCTCTTTGGAATCGCAGGATGGGGGGGGGGGGGGGGGGGAGATTTCTTGTGGGCAATTTTCTGAGGCCACAATCTTTATCACTTTCTTCTCTGCTACTTCAGAACAAATTTGCAGCTTAAGAATGATCATTGCACAAATACCCCATGTAGAAATATTAAAGGAACTGCACAGATATCATAATAGAAGTTAAAATTAAATTAACAGCCAGAGCCATTTATTGATGGCTAAAATAGACCAATAAATGGATGAATAATTAGAAAATAATTCCTTAAGTGTCAGTGACATGGCAAAACCCTACCAAAATCCTGACTCGTATCTGGATCTGGCTTGGAGAGGGTGCATATTGACTTAATTGGCCCTTTTTAAAATTAAAATTTACTTAGTTATGGTCAATGTTTTTCTAAATGGCTGGAGTGAAAATTCTACAAAAAAAGCAGGTACACAACCTTTAATGTATGCTTTAGAAGTATATTTCACATGCTTTAGTTATTAATGTCATTTAGTATCAGACAATGGAAGACAATTTACATTATAAGCATTTGAAAAATTCAGTAAGAATAAAGGCATTTTACACATACACAAACCCCCCCCCCCCACCATATCACCCCTCTTTGAACAAACAAGCTGTAGGGTTTGTTGATATAATCAAAATCTTTTTACAAAAGTTTGCAAGGAACCAAAGGTTCCATTACAATATGTTATATTACTCCTGATACTACACTGGGTCTACCAGGATAAATGTGCACTGGTAGGAACCTTCTATTCGCCTAAATTGGATCAGTCCACTGCCAATCATTTAAAAACAAATGCATTATGGTTCATAGAGTATTAACAAATTACTTCTCCAATCATAAAGGAGCAGAGAGATGAATACTTGAAACTGTAGAAAGGTGTTATGTCCTATAACATTTAAAATATTATTTGATGATGATGATAGATTTTAAAAATGACATATGACTGAAATCTGTACCACTAACCTCCAACCACATGGCAACACACAGATCACTACATCAAATATGGTTCATGATTGGTCACAAATGCATGGTACCACTGATCAATTTAACAAAATGTATACAATTATCCCACAACATGTAGTTGTGACAATTATAACCATTAGTTATTCAACTAGACTATCCCAGCATAGAGCCAGTTAACTCCCTTTGTGCCAAATCAAGTGTTCAATTAATGGCTTCTTTTGTACAAAAATAGATAATATTAGAAAGAAGGTGAAAAAGGGTAATGAGAGCTTCCTTTGTGCCATGGTGCCATCCTTTGTGAAATAAGAGGGGGCATCACAACAATCTTCCAATCTGATTGGACAGTGCCTTCATTTGTGCCATCTGAATACCCACTGTACAACTATATATATA
>PXIH01S0033517.1:0-14531 GCA_003024985.2 Euperipatoides rowelli
AGTATAAACCAATGAATACAGATAATTCTATTTAAGTATGTTAATAAATTGCAAATAATGTCAATTTCATCATACAATGTTCTCATGGGCTTCAATAATTCTATAATTGCAGGAGGGTGGGGTTTTACTTCCATTTACAATGTCATAAGTGAAAGAAAGAGAAAGAAAATCTCATAGCAACCAACATCATAAAACATTTTTTTTTCAAGAACTTTTATCATAAATGACCTTAGAAATGATAAAAAGATTTAGATAGAGATAAAGGGATGAATGAGATAGACATAACAAGAAAGAGATATAGAGATAGTGAAAACATTTTTGTAAACATAAAAAAAATATCTATAAAAAATGAAAGATAGTCAGAAATATTAGCTGGAATAGAGAAAGATAAAGTGTAGAGAAAAATTGATGAACAGGTAGATAAATAAAGTTAAATATAAGTACAAGATAGATAAACAAATAGACAGATAATAATATAAATATACTGTGTATAGGCTAATAATAAGGTTGTTCTACTAGAAGAACTCAGGGAGATTCATTTGCATTGTTCAGAAGTTGTAATGAATGATTCATACATTTTCATGTTTGTTTTTTTAGAGGTGGGTTGAAATATTTTGAAAATTGGAAGAGGAATTTGTATGAATTATATTTATCTTCAACACTGCTAAACTGAACAGAAATGTCAGTCATTTGTTTTTTAAAGTGAAAATTAGATTGTTCAAGTTAGATTAATACATTTCTCTTTATATTGAGATTTTAATTTAGTTGACTATAAATATTGGCCTTTTGCTGTAGAGACATAGTTCAAATCTAAATTCCCTTTATAATAAATTTGATGAGTTAAAATTGGATTTGGAAAATGAAAAATATGATCTTTTGTTATTTACTAAAACTTGACTGTCAGATGTGATAACTGATGAAGAAATAGAATTAGAAAACTTTTGTTTACTAAGAAATGATTGATTAACCAAAAAAGGGTGAGGAGTATGTATATATTACCGTGATAATCTGAAAATCAATTCTGTCAAAATGAATTATGAATATCTAGACTCCTTATGGATAACTTTAGAATTAAATAAAATTAATTTTATGTTAGGAGTAGTTTATAAAAGTCCAAAGAGTTCTAAAAAAGTGGATAGAGATCTTATGTCTCTTCTGAATGCTAGTAGCATTAAAGCAAAGCAGGAAAAATGTAATGACTATCTCCTTATTGGTGATCTAAATTTGCCTAATATTGATTGGGATCTCAATAAAGTAAAATATGCAGAAGACTCCTTTGGTTTCAAATTTTTTGATTTCTGTATGATAAATAATTTAATACAGCTTATAAACTCTCATATTAGATTTAGAGGAGTGTTTTGTTCAGATGAGTAATTTATCAATGGCCTTCATCTTAAACCCCCTTTTGGAAAAAGTGATCATGTTAAGATTATTTTTAATATGAGAACTTTCAACAGACAATTAAATATGAAACAAAATAATCAAGTCTTGCATTTCAATAAAACCAGACTAAATTATAGAGATGCAGATTATAATTCTATTAATTCAAAAAGGATTTTTATTTTAATCTTGTATCCAAACTAGATAAAGATATAACTGAGTTAACCATTTTTATTTCGAATATTATTTATGATAATGTTGACCAATTTAGGGTAAAATATTTGCTACCAAAAAAAATAAAATGGGTTAATTCCAGCTTGTTTTACAAATGTAAAGTCAAAAACAAACTTTTCAAAAAATACAAATTAAATAAGTCTTCCAATAATTTCATTTTGTATAAAAAAGCTCGTAATGAAACTAATAAGCTATTAAAAAAACTTAGAATAGATTATGAAATTAAATTACTAAATAATAATATAGTCATAGACAGAATGTTCAAGCTTTTTAAAATGCCAAAAAATGGGGAAAATAATAAAATGTCATTAGTGAATACAGAAGGAAACATTTTAACGAGTAATAAAGATATTTGTGAGGAATTTGCAAGATATTATTCAAGATTTAATATCTTTTAGAAGATTACCTATAGTGATAGATTTATTAAAAGCGATATCTGGTTTACTAATGATTTCCAAGTCAATGGTATAATTAATGAACTTAGTGATACCTTCTCCAGGGGTCTGGATGGTATACCAAATTTTTTCATCAAATGATGCTCAGTGTTTTTTACAAAAATAATGGTCAAATTGATAAATCTTTCTCTTGAATACAGTATTTTTCCTGAATGTTGGAAAGTCAGAATTATTCATCCCTTATATAAAAAAGATACTCATTGGTAGCAAATTATAGACCCATTACTCACCTTAGTAGTATGGCAAAAATTGCAGAAAAAAATCATCTTAAACAGAATAAAGTTATGTGTATTTTAGCTAGACTTGTTTCCTAGCAATTTACACGGTTTTATATGTAAAAGATCAACTATAACAAACTTAACATATTTAAGTTACAGACTAGTTATTAATGCTGTAGACAGGTTCATGACTGATGTAATTTATGTGGATCTTGCTTCAGCATATGATACTATAAGGCATGACAAACTCATACAAAAAATAATCAATTTTGGATTTCCAAGCTATATTGTCAATTGGTTGACTAGTTATTTGAAAAATAGAAGTATAATTGTTAATTTAGAACAAGAAAACTCCAATGCTTAGGAAACTAATATAGGTCTACCGCAGGGTAATGTATTAGCCTCAATCCTGTTCAATATTTATATAGCTGATATTGCGGCAGAATTTAAGGACTTTTACGCAGATGATATTAAAATTATTAAAGGAATAAGTAATATAAAGGATGTAATGTCCCTTGAGAACTTGATGTAGGCTACAAGTTATTTAAAAGATGTGAAGATAATAAGCTATTTATTAACTATAAAAAACAAATGTTATACATTTTGGAAAAGGTAACATAAATTATGATTATTCATATGAGTGCTTTAGATTTGGTAATGTGGATTATGTAAAAGATCTTGGAATTAGCGATGATAAAAAATTAAATTTTGAAACATATTTTAATGACAATGTTAGAATCAAAAGAGCCTTTGGTTTTATCAAAAACAGATTAAAAATGCTGGTATTTCAAACTTTGAGTTGGTTTATAAAGACTACTTACAGCCAATTATCGACTATGGATCTTCAGTAATTTTCTACAATTATACTGATATAGTAAGGGTTTAGATAAATCATTTAGATTTATGTCTAAAAGAATTAGAGGAATGAATGGCTTAAGTTTATGAAGAAAGATTGAAAAAAATTGAACTTTTTAAAGCCAAGTATTAGATATATTAAAAATATCATTTTTATTTATAAAGAAGTATTAATAAATAGGAACACAAATAAATACGTTGTCCTCAATAATAGAATCTCTTTGAGAAAACATAGATATCAATTGAAAATTCCGTTTTGTGAGAGCATCTTGTTTTTTAGATCTGTCTTTCGTAGAACTGTAAACGTTTGGAATGGCTTACCTAGAGAATTCTTCAACATGAATTTCAAAAGCTTTAATAAAAAATTGAATGTTTATTTAAGGAATATAAATTTGTAAACCATGTTTTCTTAGATCTATATAGTAGTTTGTTTTTTTTCATTTACATCTGCTTTTGTATCTTTTGTCCTGTAGTTTGTTAAAAAAGTACACTGTAAATATTAAGCTTATAACTTGTTATACCAAACAATGATTACCATCTTTTTATATTTCTGCAATCATTTGTATTATTTTTGAGGTTGTAATATTAAACTGTATAAGCGAAAGCTTAAACTTTTATTGAAATAAATAAATAAATGTTGTTTGATAAATATAATGTCATTTTCAATAGACAAGATTTTCTAAAGAATTAATAGCATACATGAGTATTAATGTATGTACAGTGTGACTTAATAATACAGGCCCGGTAATAAAGACCCTTAGGAATTTCTTGCTTGACAAAATCTGTGACTGCACCCTATTAGGGGGTGTCAAAGTGAATAAAAAAAAAATTTGGGTAGACATCTGAAATATGGTCAGGTATTTTTTTAGGATGCCATACTGGATTTTACTATTAAAAATTGTACATTGTGTCAGATTTTTATAATTATCTACCTTATGTTTGAATTTAAGTTAAATTTGATTGCACTATTAGATTCCTCATAAAACTTTCTTTAAATGATGGTATGTTCATTGGTATTGAACTTATTTTTCAATTCCTGCTTCATTTTAGTTGTAGACCATAACTCTTTTTGTCAAGGTGTTTGTAAATTATTGCTCCATAAAAAAAATCAGAGGCATCTATTGAGTATACTGGTAAACTTTGCTATTATTTGAGGCATGAAATAATTGGTGCTATGGACAACTTTGATCATGAGGGGCTATACTTTATGGACTTCAAGGTTCTTTTTTCAAAAAATTCCAGAAACAACAAAATTGAAAACAAAAGTATCAGCTTCCCTCAAATAAAAATAAAGTTTTGAGACCCTCTGTTCTTGCATGTCAAAATTTAGGGGTTTCCACAGAATATCTAAGCAATCAAAATCCAAGAAAACTCCTTAACATCCAATGACACAACACAGGAAACATTTAATGACATTAGGAAGGAGGAGATGGCCATCAGTTTGATTCAATCAGAGTGTGGTTTAAATGAGCAGCAATCTTTAACTTGCAATCATCACAAAATCAGATGTTCCACTCTAGCAAGTTGAATTCCTTCAGGTTTTCCCTTATCCAATTACTTTATATGATAGTTTCCACTCAGCAATGAAGAACTTCCAGGGCCTCCATACACATTTTAAACAAACAGCATTACCACTTGCCTGTATACCTATTGCTGCAAAAATTCAAATGTGCACAGGGGAATTCAAAAATATTGTTCTTTTATTGGGCTCATTCCATTTGACCAAAATACTTTTAGATTGTATTGGAAAGTATTTCACATGGAGTGGATTGTTTAACTCTTCTTATTGAAAATAGTGTATTTGCCCCAAAAGTAGTAGAAAATGTTCTGAGGGAACAAACTATGTGCGATCAGTAAAGGATATTTTTATGCTTGCTGAGGTTATTGAAAGACTGAAGGTAAATGTTCAGCAAGTTGACTATGAATTGCAAATTATGTTAGGTGGCTCTCTTAGGAGAAAAATGGAATTAAGAATTCAAAAGATGTTTCAACGTGCAGAATCCAAAGGGAATCCATTTTTGGATGTGGGTGAGGTTAGACTTCATAACATCTTGATAAATGAGTGTATTGAACCAACTGTGGCTCAAAGAATTATTGGTTTTAGACATGAAGGAGAAAAGAAGTACAAACGATTCCAAGCTGAAAGGTTCTTACAGTGGTATAGGCCTCTATCTGCTCCAATCAGAAGGTTGAAACTCCCCACACTCACTACTTATAAAACAAGCTGGAACCTTCATTCAGGATTGACTCACTTCAGTCCATCAAGTCACATCAAGGAATTTCTCATGCTCAACGAGTACGGTTGATATTGCAAAGGAGCGAGGAATGACAACTTAAGAACATTAGTGATATGATTTAACTCCCACTGTGCTTTTGGATCATAATGGAATAACCACAAAAACAGTTTAATATGAACTCTCTTCATAACTTGTGAAAAAAACTTGAAAGAACTGACTATGGGTTCAAGAAGATTGATACTTTATCAACCAGTGTGATAATTGATGTTATGATTCTGCTGAGAAAAATTACTACAAAAGATATGAAAACATTCCAAGATTTATTTCAACCTTGCTGAGGCATATGGAGCATATATGTAAGTTTGAGCATGTAGACTTTGTCTTTGATAGTTATATAGCTATATCAGTAAAAAATGAAGAGGGAGAAAGAAATCACCAGTTAACCCTCTTCCAGTCCATCTTTGACTCTAAATACCAAACTTCCAGTTCAAATGGACTGTTTCTGGGCTTCAACGTAGAATAAAGATAATTACAAGATACTCTTAAAAATCCATGAAACTATTATGAGTGGTCAGATACATGAAAATGGACCCTCACCAGTACAGCTTATTTCTGGTTGACAAATAGAACAAATTACAGATGAACTGCAAGTCTCTGCAGAATATGCTTATCTGCACCTTATACCACACACATCTTTTACTCCATTAAAAGTGGAATGAAACAATTAGTTGTTGCATCCAATGATACAAATGTTCTGGTGGTGGTATTTCATTACTTCCAATTTTTTCATGAAAATGGTCTAAGTGAAAAGTCTGCAGCTTATATAGTTTTTGTCAAGAGAACATTGGTCCAGAATAGTGCAAAGTGATTCTTGCTGCCCATTTCCTCACAGGTTTTGACATCATCAGTAAAATTGGAACAAAACCGTAATGTTTAAAAGCACATCCAGAAAAGTACTTGATAAATTTTGGAAAATTCACTCCTTCAGACTGGTCATTTGAACAAGCTGAAGAATATCTAGTCCAGTTGATAAACCGACATCAAAGTGCTCAAAATTTGACGAGCTGAGATACAAAATGATGAAACATTTAAAAAAAACCCAACTCACTGAATATCCAATGTACTAGCTCTGCACCTAATGGGCATCTTTAAAGATCATTTTTTATAATGCACACTTCAAGATCCATTTTAAAGTCAACAATCTCAATGCTACCAACAGACTGTGGTTGGGTAATGAGTGATGATGGCAACATAATAAAGGACTTTCCAGGTGATGTCCTTACAACTTGTGAATGCCAAAAAATGTGATGATGGTCAATGTAAATGCCACAGACAAAACCTGCACTGTGTGTCAGGATATTTTGTCAAAAATGGAAGTAATAAATGTAATAATTTTACTGTCTCCATAGGCTACTATGTTTGGCTGTGAAAGCCCTGTGGTATATTATTAGAATATTCTAAATTTATCATGAAAAAAGTTCTCTGTATGTAAATTGTCTACTTAGAATAGATAATATATGTTAGGAATTAATCAAACATTTATTTGTAAATATTGAAATTAACAAGCACATTTTCAATTTCAGTGGATTATCCAAGTTTTAATAATTGTTTAACAAATTCAATTACTCGCCTCTCATTGTACTGAAATTAAATTCAGTACATTATTTTTAAAGGAAATTTTATGAGGAATCTAATGGTGCAATCAAATTTAACTTAAATTTAAACAATAGGCAGATAATAAAAAATCTGACACCATGCACATTTTTCAATAGTAAAATCTAATATGGCGGCCTAAAAAATACCTGACCATATTTCAGGTCTACTCAAAATTTTTAATCCACTTTGACACAGATTTTGTCAAGCAAGAAATTATTATGGGTCTTTGTTGCAGGGCCTGTATTATAAAGGAGTGATTCAATTTTGATTGGTAGATCATATATTGAGGTGGAGTATTTGTCTTGAGGTTATTAGTAGATTCAAATTCAAAGCTATTGTCACATTAGAAATGTTGATTGCAGAATAATTCTGAGAAGTCTGTTGAGAATAGTTCAAGGGAATGGTGTCAATAGGTATATGAATTTTTATTGGACTAAAGTAACAATTTAAATCACCAATGGATAGCAAATTGCAATAGTAGAACAAGTCTAAGGATTCATATCTATTAGAAATTTAGTCTGATTCTGGGGATCCATCTAATATATTAGTGGAACCTGGGTTTAATTCAATGCCACTAATAAATAGTAGAACTAATATGAATGAGAATGCAGTTAAAAATAAAACAACAACAATATCGAGATGGCAAACAGGAGAAAAATGAAAAATTGGTATTGTTATGTTTATGAAACATGTGTTCTGAGAGGAGGTACGTATAGAAAAGACCAATGACATTGAATCCATAGAATACCGCCAAAGGCACAACACCAAAGAAGTGTGCCACCCTAATTCTCAACCAAAGTTAGATAAAGTTCACTATCACCACACTTAAACTTTTTGATCACTCTGAAAGAAATCCAACCTGTGCCCCACCCCCCTAGTTTTTACCTCATCTAAGATCAGGCATATTTATTAGAGGTAATAATTATGAACAATGATATTATGATAACATGAACTAATTGAGTTGAAAAGTAAAGAAATGTGAAACATTAAGTTAAAAACTTTCATATAAGATATAACAAAAACAATTAAAAGTTAATATAACCTGGAAAGATGTATATGTCATGAGTTACAATTTATTTGTGGTCCAGCGAATACCAACAATAATCTTATGCACTCAGCGATAAGTCGTTACCAAATCATGAAACAAAAATGAATCTAGTAGACAATGATGAGAGTATGGATGAATGTATGATTATAAACAAAAGTAGTGATATAAATTATATTTTTTTTTAAAATTGAAAATAGGCTTGAGAAAGATTTCAGGAGATGCGTCCATAGTGACGCATGCGCATTATCAATGTCTTGAGTTTCCAGTTTGTTATTAAAATTTATTATTCAATTAAATTTGATTTTGATTTTGGATTTTGATACTGCATCTGATTGTCTTGGCAGGTAATAGGGATTAAACTTGAATCTTTTAGGGGGAAAGTTATCCATGCTAGATTCAGTTATCCCAGCAAGAACAAAATAAACAATTTTTGGAAACTACCATAAATATAACTTCTCTTCTAGATAGAAAACATCTTATATTTGACCCAAAAAAATGTGACCCCTCATTTTTAATTTCTTTTTAAATAAGCACTGTATGTCAATCAAAAAACAAACGTAGGCTTAAATATAAACTCCAATTACCCAACTTAGAAAATTTTTGGTATAGTGATATTAAGAAAAGAAAAACAGATTCCTAATTCTAAATTTCAAATAATTTATTGTATTAATAACTTTGTAAAGTTAAAAACATGCCCATTTTATTTACAAATTATTCTAAATGATTTCTTGTTACTATCATTAGAAAATAGTTTTTATGAAATTGTACAGTATAATGAGAGGTATATAATTATTGATTAAACATGATATACTGTATGTCTTAATTTATTACTGGAAACAATTCTTATATAACTCTTTTTCAAAGATATAAAAACACAACATAAGATGTGTTCTGAGTAAATCATGATTCATAAACGAGTTGAAAGTAAAAGAAATATTGGTTGCAATTGTTGGGAATTTCTTTCCAAGGTCTTGACTGCAAACATGGACAATGTCAACTATCTAATAAGTGAACTAAATTGCAATCCAATACAAAAAAATATCTAATCAATTTCAATTAACTGCTTTCACACTTTAAATGTTTAATGTGTGTAAGAAAGACAAAGAAATAAATTTTGATCAATTTAAGAAAGATAAAAGCTCAACTGCATATTTTAATTAATATTGAAAAACAAGACAGTTTATTGTACTAAGCATACATGTATTAATACAATTACGGACAAAAATGAATAATGCATTAGAAAAGAACTATTTTAAATCTAAATAATACTGATAAAACAAAATCATAATAATATGTACAATAGTTCTAGCCTCTAAATAATTTGATTTAAGGAGAAGAGTAAGCAGAGTTAACCCTTTTACAAATAAATTAAGTAAACCTACTGTGCATCATACCTAAAGAATTTAACAAAGTCAATTTGTATTGTATTAAATATTAAGTATGTTTAAGAAATAAATGAAAAAAATGATTTAAAGTTAAAAAAAATTATTCATGATGAAATGAAAATGGGAAAAAGAGGTAATTATGCCAGTCGGTTAAAACTTGACACTAGACAATATTTTGTAATTTATATTTGCTCACCCTCAGACAGGTAGTGATGTCATTTTCTTTCTAGCAAAACATGCTCATTTCTTTCACTATGTTGTTCAACAATAGACATGATGTTGTGTTTGGCAGCAGATTTTCATATCTGGATATGGCACTTTTTAAATTCTCTCTTCTTCCACAGCCAAAGTTTTTAAATCACATGACATTGAATCCATAGAATACCGCCAAAGGCACAACACCAAAGAAGTGTGCCACCCTAATTCTCAACCAAAGTTAGATAAAGTTCACTATCACCACACTTAAACTTTTTGATCACTCTGAAAGAAATCCAACCTGTGCCCCACCCCCGTAGTTTATACCCATCTAAGGTTCAGGACAATGTATCCAGGTAACCCAAATAAGTGCACACTTTTAAATATGTAATCTTTTAAAGAATTTTGATTCTAGCTAAACATGTGTTCCTGGGTCATTTTGCACCCCACCCCACCCCTCCCGAACGAATGATAAGTGTGCATGTGCACTTGATGGGCATTCTGTGATAGTAAGATGTGACTTGTTTTATATATTATATTTTTTATTTTTAACACACTTAATAAGACGCACGCATGGACATCTTAGAAATGAAAAAGGAAACAACATTACTTACAAGTGCAAATTCTTAATTTTTTTTAAACAAACCCTTCCCATATTTAACTTTAACAATGTTTTTGCCTATTTGCCTGTTTATTTCTTTATTCTACTATACTTTTATCTACATAATTTAAGTTCAGATAATACAGTAAAACAATGGCATGATAATAGCTGGGTTAAGTTGATTGAAAAACTGATTGAAAGTTTTTACTTGTACAATATTTTCATGCAACATAATGAGTATGATCGACACAGTGGCATTTTCTGATGAATGAAATACAGTAATAGCGGCATGATTACAGTTTATGGTTCCCTCTTTCATAGATGGCCACCAAATCCAGACTTATATTAGCGATAATTAGCAAACGCATTCCTAATTTCAAAATATTGAATTACCGTATTTTTTTTTTGTTTTTCAGCAATTCAATATTTTTGAAAATAGGAATGAATCTATTAATTATCACTAATTTACGTCTGGTATTATAAAAATATTGCAACAAAATACTAAAATCAAAACGAACAAACTAAATTATTATATTATTTAGAATATTTCATTACATTACTAACAATAACTTTGACCCTAAACTCTAAGTGTAACAACGTGTGAAATCGATACACAAAATGTGTAATAATCAATTTTGTAATATTTTGAATATTTCATTACATAACTTACCGTAACCCTTNCGTGTGAAATCGACTAAGCTATTGGCCGGATGCACAAAATGTGTAATAATCGATTTTATAATATAACAATCGTATAACAATGTAAACGTACACAGAAGTTCCTCAAAATCTAAAACGATGCCAAATGAAGTCGAATTAATAGAAATAAAAAAAATCATATTTTATTGTTGACATTAACAAAAAAAAAACAGAAATGAATTAGAAGCTAGTACCAGCAAAACTACCTATCAAGAAATTAAAGATTTAAAGACCCTACATGGGAAGGACTTGGGAAGAACTGAATTATTAAACGTATTAAAAATTTCATACTTGCCTAAACAAAAACCCACCAAATAATGAATAAAAATTGCATACTAACTTAAAGACAAACCCACCAAATAATGAAATAAACAATCATAAAAAGAAAATATAACGTTACTTCAACAACAACCATATTTACAAAATCCTAAAGAATAAATATAATCTACACTTACCATAAAACTTGAAAACCCACCATCTAGTTCGTTGAAAAAAAAAAAAGTAAATTACACAATACACATGCTATAAAAACCCACACATGCTCTCAAAATCAACAAATCATTCAATTCTCGATAATTTGTCTGGATTTGGCAGTCAATAAAAAAGGGGAACCGTAAACTAGAATCTAGCCAGAATAGCTACAGTATATGTATCTTCAAACAGTATTACTAAAATTGTTCAACTGGTGGACTAAAATGCCCTTTTACAATAAGCAAATGAATTCATTTGACTGAAATAACAGGCCAATAAAATCTCTGCTACACCATGAAATAAATGAGATTCAATAATAGTGTTTTCCATAGAAATTTATAAAAATTATATAATACAGTTTCCATGTTGGCCAAGAGTGGAAAGTTAAAGGAAAAAAAAAAATTCTAAAAGTTTAAAATCTTTTTAAACATTTCTGATTTTCTGATGTCAAAGATAGTCAGAAGAGCAACTTTTTGGTCCTAGCTCTTCTGTAAAATTTAATCGCTAACTAAGAGCATAATAATCTTGTGTTTTAAAAATAACTATTTTTAAAAAAAAAGATGTGGAAGGGAGAAATTGTTAATTTTTTTTAAAAAAATATTTTTTAAAAGAAAAAAAAGTTATATTTTCATTGGCTGTCATGAGGATAACTTGATGTATCAATCAATCCATCTGATTTAGCCTAATCTATCAATGTTTTTATCAGTCTCAGTTTAAAATACTTTTATTTTTTCATCTTTACATTTAGCTTTTCTAATAAAGTTTGCCTTCAATGCTGGCAGTTCAAATGTGAGATATACAGTATTACGGTATCAAAGTAAAAAATTACAGCTCAAATATATTTTATGACAAGTGGGTGAAATGTGTTTGTTTTTAGAAGATAATTCTAAACAGTAACTTTGAAAGGATTAGAGGTATGAAAAAGTCTACACATATTAATATAACAATTGACAAGATAATTAATAAAACTTACCTGGAGGATACAATTCTGTTATTCCCTACACATTAATAATAAGCTTTAAGCTACTCAGGATTTCATATCTTTCTAATCATTTCCATTAAGAGGAAATAACAAAGGGGGTAGGAAATAATGAATGAAATAGCTTATTATTGTCATTATTATGAAACGAAACCTGAAATAATACAATACTAATAATGCAGGGTTTATGCTGCCACTAGTATTTTAGCCAAATGCTAATAAATCTAAGATTTTGCTAATTTTTGGCGCAGAATAATTAGCCAAAATGCTATTTATAAATTTTTAAATACAACTTTAATAATGGAATTTCAGTATTAAAATTTATTTNGCTATGAACATTATATTTTTGTTAAAATTTGTCTACTATTTAATTATCCAAATGGCTCATTATATTTTTTGTTCAGCTTAATCACTGCTAATGCTTACAGGTTTTTTTTTTTTTTAAATATAAATTACTTTAGAGCTTGAAATAATTGTAACATGCTTAAAAAAAAACTAATATTAAACCAGTGAAACTAGTTCATAATAATTTCATAAAAACGTCTCATCATTTAAAAAAAAATTGTATAACTTGTAGTATTTGTGGACTAGCTTCAAAGCTGAGTTTTTACAGTATTCCTAATTATTTTTTAGTTACAGTAGTTTATTTTTTAAAACTAAAACAAAATAAAACTGACACATTTTCATACTTGAACTAAAATATTGACAATAGAAGTAATACTGTGAAAGATGTCATTAGAACGCTACACTGCTCACCAATAAAAGCATAATTGAAACCTTTTATTATAATAAAAGTAATGCCAAACACAATCTGATGATTCATGATGAAATAGTCTGTTAATCAACTAGCACAAAACCCATAAAAATACTCAAAATATGCAATATGGCCTCTTTATGCTTCTACAGACGCTAATTGCACCTTATTTTATTCTCACATGTTATGCAATTTATAAAATTTGCTCCACAAAAAATATACCATTTGTCCCATTTTGATGTTTCAAATAGTGCAATTTGCACATTTTGATTTTAAAATTTAGCCTAATGTAGCCTATACTACTAACAAAAAAAACTGGCTACATTTGCTCCGACATAATAATATGATCATCCAAAATACTTGAGTTCACTTTACACTCTAAAAATATCCACCTTTAACCTCCAAAAATATATAATTGAACATAATTATTCCTCAAAAGCTATTAGGCTATCAACTTTGTATGCATAAAAATATAGTTACTGTATTAATAAAAATAAAAAAAATAAGCAAGCAAAAATGTTCTATTTATTTAAATTGTTTTCTAAAAAAAATTGGGCTATTACAACACAAAATGTGGGCTACTGGCACATTAAGAATGGTAACCCATAAGGCTAGTACCATAAAAAAATCCTAATTTCAAACATCTCCAGGATATTCCTTAGTGGTTTCCATTCCAAAATTGATGGACTTTAATTATTATCAGTAGTTTAACTAGATAGCACTGTAATTAATCTCTCTCTTTTTTTTTAGATATTTTAAAAGAGCTGTTAATTTAGCTTTAAAACAAGCCATTACAAAGTTTGTAAGTTGGATAGAACTTGAGATTGCTAGTTTTTCCAGAAATTTTTTTTTTTTTTTTTACATTTTAAACTTAACTTAATATGGAAGATCTAGCCAACATTTTTATTTCCGATTCATCAAAATTTATGCTGAATGTTTTTCTGGATTTGAAGAGTACAGCGCTAATGAACTCGATGACATTGACAGTTTAAATAGCAACACTACTGTTGTTGATAATGATTAAGATTAGTTATTAAAGTCTAATGCTGATGATTTTTTTATATGAAATGAGAAGTTTAATAAATGACAAAGAAGCGATTTTGAGAAGTGAACACTGGATCTCAGGTAGTATTCTCGGGTTTTTCAAGGTTTGTGGATTTAACATCTTTAAGGCCAAAACATTATAAAAAAACTATTTGCAACTTGACTAATGGAAATTTTACATTTTTTACAAATGCTTACCAAAAAAATGCTGCACGCGTTTGTTTTCCAGTCCGAAGTTTTAGCTAAGTATTCTTTAATTATTTTATATTTTGGGTGTAGATTTGCAATTAATATTTATTTTCTAATTAATTTATTGGTTG
>PXIH01S0033581.1:734-13804 GCA_003024985.2 Euperipatoides rowelli
ACTAATAAAACAACTAATTAGTGTTAAGAATATCAAAAATATAAATGATATGAATTAAATTAAAGGAATAACATTTTTTTTACAAAAGGCTAAATTATGGTAGTCTGGAGGGCTTGCCAAGTAAAAAAAATGCTAGTACAGAAAGTGTTAAAAGTATTTTGTTTTTCAATCCTCAAATACTTTTCAAATATATTTACCGTCATATACTGTATATTTTATATATGTAGGTTACTATGTACAGTATAATCTTTAGAACAAATACATGTATTGTAGCATAGTTTTCCTATTAAGAAGATTGTGTTAACTATATACCGTAATATTTAATCAACAGCACATCCTTTCTATGACTACACTTAAGCTATTCCTGAAAATGAAGAAAGTACGATATCAAACTTTTTAAAAAATAATTTAACTGAAAATTCAAATTTACAAAACTTGAAGCTTTCAAGAAGTGTCCTAGGCACAAAAAAATATACCAGTTTTATAAATTTCACTTATGTTGAAAGTCAATTTTGGAAAGACAACAAAAACCAAAATTAATGATTAGTCTAATCATTAATTTTGGTTTTTACATTTTAAAACTAACATTTGAAAGTATCTGGGGGCACTTTTGAATTTTCAGTTAAATTATTTTTTAAAAGGTTTGATATCACACTTTCTTCACTTTATGAAATAATATGCAAACAGGAAAAAAAGTACAGTTATATTTTATTTTCATTGTATCAAATGTGAAAAGCCTATCTCCCATAAAATAGCTGTGAATAATGAATTCAATTTGAGTTCCTTTTCAGAATTTTTTTTTTTTTTTACTTTTTTTTTGTGTTGAATCAGTCTTATGACAATTCAAAATAAGAAAAAAATCTCTCCACACTTTTGAACAGTAATATCGCCTGCAGCAGGAGGGTTAAATATGAGATTTTAAACATATTTTGGTCTATATAATGTAGGCTACTAATCAGCAATTTTAACATGAAGTTAAATATGTTTGGTTTGACTTTGCTATTTTATAATTTTAGCTGATGTGATTAACCAGTGAAATTAATAAGTAATTAATTTGTCTAATCCAACTGATAGCTTATTAATATTTGTATGATAGTGGTACCTACTATCATACAACATATTAATAATCTATCAGTTGGATTATACAAATTAATTACTTATATATGCTTATATTTTTAAATAAAATATTTAAAAAACAATAGGATTTTTTTTTATTTCATTATTTATATGATTATTTTTATTTCTTGTTACACGTGAATTCAGGCTCATCTATGATAATGTGACCCATCAAACTACAAACTCTCCTGGTGTAGACATTAGAATTCCAGGTTTCGGAAATACCAGTACAGTTGAATATTTGGACCCTAGTAAAGCATCCGCAGGTAATCTTTATTTTTTTCAATGTGTCAGTATTTTTTTGTTTTACACATACAGTTCTGTGGAATAATATAGTCAATAATGATAGTTTTATTCAGAATATAAAGAAATTTCATGTACATTACATACAGTATACTATACACCAGTCATCAATCTGCATCACAATTAGGACAAACGTATAAGTAATTTTATCAATAAACTACATAATCAATTCTCCAAGTATTTTAATATGAAAAAATAATACTGTGATAGACACTAAAAAAAGTATTTGCATTATTATTTTAAGTATTTACTTATAGTAAAACAACAACTTCTTACTTTTGCATGTTATAATTAAATATATTTTATTGATTATGTTATTAACCGATTATAAGAACAAAATATTTTCATTTCATATAAGATAGTAATTAGAACTACACTTAAATACTTTTCATAAAATGTCTATTTGTCAATATATGATTAAAATGATCACAAGCTTAGGTTAGTTAACAATTTATAATATTTCACCCCTAAAATATATATATTAATTAAAATATAAACATTTTAATTACTATAATTTGAAACAAATTGTTGGAAATGGCTAATAAAGGTGAACCAAGTTCCTATTTATCTTTCCTCCTCCCCTCTTCCTGGCAGGGTTATAATGAAAAAAAGAAATAATTCAATTTTTTTTTAAATAAAAGTTATGTGCGAAATATATCTTGTGTTTTAAAATTGATTTAATTTTTTTTTGTGGGTTAGTATTTTACTGTATGGAATAGTAAATATAATGCATCACTGTTCCGTACGAACAGTATCCAAAAATATTAAAGTCATACACTAATATACTGTAGATTTAAGTTATTAAAAATTGATATAAATTTCCTGATTTTTTTTTTCCATAAACTATAACAATCCTAAGTTACTATGAAATTTAATTTAATTTTATTAGAATTTAGTAACATAGATATAACAAGTTACTAAATATAATGATTTTGACTTATTTACACACATCTTTCACTTTCAATCCGTCTTTCCGAACAACTTTATATGGGCCATCTAAAATGGATATTTTCATCTTTTTCAAGTTTTGATATGTTTGTTTCTGGCTCATTCATACTGAGTTAATAATTTTGAACAATTTAGCTAAATACCGTAATAAACCATAAAATGCTTTTGTTACATGGAGAATTAAAAAAGATCATACAAAATTTAGTTTGACATTGGCTTCTTTTCTTTAAAATTAACATTTAAATCAAACTTAATAATTGAATAATGTTTGGTTCACATTATAAAAATAATTTTTACTGTAAATGTATTTTATATTTTTAACCCCTTAAACTCGGATGACCGATATTTTGGTCATTACAGTAAGTGCCAATTTGTCGGATGACGCCTTTATCGGTCATAGCGAGATATTTTTATTAATCTTTTTTTTTTCAAGAAATACACTATCATTTATAGTGCTTAAATAATTATTACATTTTAAAGTNTTAAAAATATTAAAAAATGTATAGAAATATGATAGCTTTTCAAAATAGAATTTTATAAGAATGTAAACTGACTCGTAATAATGTATTGTTTCAATCTGCAGTAATAAAAAAATATTAATCCTAAAGGATCATTTACAAATGAAGAAATACAATGATTTGTAGACAACTTGAGTGATAATAATTATTATTATTATTAAACCTTTATTGGTATAAAAGAGAAATAATACAAACAATATCAATAAACAAACAAAAGACAATTAAATCAGCATTCTCCTACACACAGTGTGAAGTAGGCTATATCAAGTAATACAACAACTAACTTATAGTATTTCACCTTCAATACAAATTATAATAAAATCTATTAATAAACATATTTAAATAATCCTGTACAAGAACAATAAAACTCTTCTTTACAGTACGGTAACTTCCCTTATTTCTCTTGGTAGACCATTAAAATTTTTTGCAGCTCCAATAATGGGTGATTTATCAGTAAATTTCAGTCTTGATCTATCATTTTTTACCAAACTGCCAGTTCTATCATTAGAGAATTTAATATCATTAATTTTAAATCATGATATTTACCAGCTCTAACCTCAAAAATAAATTTACATTTTTTTTAGTATATCTTGACCATACAGTCAAGTTCTAACATTTTCAGTCTTTAATATAATCATTTGAATTATTACCAACCTTAAACAATATTTGTTTAGTACAGGTATGTTGCACTCTTTCCAATTCATCATACTAAATCTTTGACGGAGACCAAGACAAGACACCATAATCAATAATAGGTATCACATAAGGACTATACAATTTAGACAAAATACAAATATTTGTAGGCCTACCATTAAAACAATATTTTAATGAATACCATGCTTTTTTACTTTTAGTAATAATATGGTTAGTATGATCACAAAATATCAAATTCTCATCAATTATTATTCCAAGTAATTTAGTGCTATTTTTTTGTTGGTATATGGGCATCACCAATTATATACAGTATCTAGGAAGATCAATATTTCTATTATTGTTCTATGTATTCTAAGATGAATAGACTTGTCGGAGTTCACCAATAAATTATTATCCGATGACCAAACTTCAGTTGAATCAATATCTTTTTACAAGTCAATACAGTCAGAAAAGTTTTCAATTTGTTTACAAATTGTTGTGTCATCACAGTATTGTAACAGACTAGAATGAGCAATCGTATCAGGTAAATTACTGACATAAATATTATATACAGTAGGTAAGGACTCTTAATTCCTCCCTGAATTACTTCCTCAAGTATTGGAACACTTACAGATACACATTTGCCATTCTTAGAACCGTATTTAACATACATTGATCGCTAAAATCATTTTCAATTAAGCCACACATCTCTATCAATGTTTAATTCTATCAGTCTCTTCACTAATTTGTTATGATTTATACTTCATAGCATTGTATAGACAAACATTCAAGGCTCATGAAAGCTTCATGTATTAGAATCATCATCAATAATTCACAGCTATGATTTCCCGTAAAACGAAATTGGATAATCTTTTCACTTACAGTCTGTTGATAATTATTTTGTCTAATATTTTTGATTCTGATTACATTTTTTTCACAGTTAACTAATGATTCTTCACAGCTAAGCAATGATAATGAGGAAATATTTAGCTGCCTAGTTCTCCAACAACCCCGCTCAACCCTCCAACCACTACCTACTCCTTTATTCCACGTTTTCAACATAATTTAGCACCCAACCATTTAATACCTCATTTAGAATGGAACAAAGATGTAGAATTGCCGATTCCATTTCCTTTTACTGGAAATCCTGGATTGATAATAAATATTTTAGATTTTGTAAAAGTTTTTCTTTCTCATAAATTTTTGTCAATAATACAAAAATTACGGGAAACTTTGCTGAGAACTAATAAAATGAAAAAAAAATCTTTGATGGCTAACTGGGAAAAAAACAAATAATTTTAGCAATATTTATGCTTATAAATGAAAAAAATATAATGTATACAATACAGTATTATATACTGTATACCAGGGGTCTCAAACTCAATTACTAGGAGGGCCAATTAGGAAATATCCCAAGATATGCGGGGCCACACCACAAACCCCCCCCCTCCCCCCCAGGGTCCATTGCAAAAAAATTATTCCCATATACTTAAAGAAATGTACAATAATCAAGATTAAATTTCAAAAGTAGTTTTGTTAATTCAAAAGCAAGGTAACTTAAAAAGGGGATAATATAATTAACTTTACTTGACCATATGTTACTCATATACACCTATAATAATTATACATGACAATATTAGATATAGACTTTATTAAAAAGAGGAATAACAACTTTTTTTCTGGGAGAGTTAAGTAAAGATGTTTAACAATATAACAACCTATAAATAGACGAAAAGCATACATTTGTGGCCACTCCGACTGTCTGATTGAAATACATTAAAAAAAAATAGCTGCCTGAAAGAAAAATTTTATACAACAACTCAGTTTTAAACCACATTTATTAAAAATTAAAGTTAAACTGTCTAAAAACGATACATTTCTATCAGTCTGAATGTCAAAAAAACAAACTGTCTGATAGAAATATTTATAGAGCGCTGGTTTAAAGTTTTGCTTTATAAAAAAAAGCCATTAAATTTTAATTGCCAGACATTTGCAGGCGGGCCGCAATCAATGTCTTTATTTTAGTTTGACAAAGGGCCGCACTAGATGGCAAATAGGGCCGCATGTGGCCCCCGGGCCGCGTGTTTGAGACCCCTGCTGTATACTGTATAATGAGGGGGAAAAAATGATTTTTTTTTTTTTTCACTTTTTAAGCTGATATTTAGACTGCAATTTCATAAACAAAACTTAACATAAATTAAAATTTCAATGTAGTATTTTGTAGACCATTTCATTACCTTTCTAATTGTAAATAATATTACATATTTACATAAAAATTTAATAATTTTAAAAGACATGAACAAAATAGGTTAAAATCATGAAAATAGTGGATATAAATGGGCACAAAACTAACATTTATGTCGGATGGGAAGGGGTTAAACAATTACCAAATGCAACAAAAGCCTATTTTTGATAGAAAAAGCAAACTGCATGAAGAATTTTCGGTTCTAAATACAAATGTATTTAAAATATATATATTTGATACATGTACGATAAAAGCTCTTTATAACGAACTTCAGGAGCACAGAAATTTTTCGCTTTACTGAAATTTCGTTTTAGATAAAAATGCTAATTCATGAAGAATAAAAAATGATCAAAATATTGTAGTGTTTATAGTTTATAGAAAACATATCAAAAATAAACAAAATTATCCAAGGATTTTTAATATTGTAGAGTATTATGATTGTACAGTACCTAATGTAAAAAAAAACATTATGATTGATGCAGAAAATGATCCAACTATTTTAAAATTTATTGTATTGTATGTGTACAAATATACAGTACTGTATACATCACAGTGAAAACATTAGGTCAATAGCCTAGAATAAAAAAAAAAACATCTTGTAGGTGTTTTATTGTACAGTAAGTAGCAAACTTTTAATACACTTTAATTTTTTTTTATTAAAGTTACTTTATGAATGTTGACAAAATGGAAGGCACAATTCCAAGTTCCTTAGCAACATCACATTTTTTTTTGCCTGCATCCACTGTCTCCCATATTTTTATTTCTCTTCATGAGAGAATATGATGTTTTTTATTAGATTTTTTTTGAGTCAACCCTAATATTGCAATTTTATTGCGTGAATCAAAATCAAGAAATGAGAGGAACAGATTTTGATTACTTTATAATAATATTTAATTATATTTTATGTTTACTTGTTTATAATGAAGTAAAAAATAATAATACACAGTATTGTTCTTTGTATCTTTTACTGTAACTAAGAGATACCAATACATATTTAATTTGTTTTGAATAAAGTTTAAAAAAGAATAAAGCAAGTAAAGGGAGATTATCTGCTGAACTAATAATTTGTTGTATAAAAATACATTTTGGTTGTAAGGACTGTAAAAAGCATTCATTCTAATGATTTTTTTCATTGTACACTGATTTTTCGTTGTAATGGAACATTTTAACCTTGATCTCATTGGAAATCTGTAGGAGATAAAATAATTTTTTGTTCTATTGCAATGTTAGTTGTAATGGACTTCATTGTAAAGAGCTTTTACCTGTATATGAGCTACTCCCAGCTCTTCCAAATTCGTAGAAATTTGGAAGGAAATAGGTCTTATAATGCTAACAATATTATACTAATTTCGATAAATTTGGGTTGCTTTTTAATAGATGAGAGAGGATTCTATATGATTTTTTTCTAAATTAAAATATCACTATTAATTTTTTTGCATAAAGGAAAAAACAGTAGTTGAATAAACAGTTATATGTCCAAAATGTTTTTTAAAAAAATTATAATTGCTAGCAATTATTTGGTATAATAAGTAATTGTTAGCAATTATTATATACAGTACATCCAGTAGAAAGCTTCATTTTAAAATAAATAAATAAATAATGATAAACTTATCCAGCTTTCTGTAATTTGTTCTTATGTTTTGATTGGTTCATATAAAATGGATAATTTTCCACAATTTTGATAAAATTAAAATAATTTCAGGGAAACCTCCATTGATCCAATTCTAATAAAAATTTTTCACTCATATAGTCACAAAAACATTTACACATCACTTATTTGACTATTTTGAACAAGATTATTGTTAGATAATTAACACCATTCCTATCATATCATATACTGTAACTTAGAGATTTAGACCAAATTTCAAAACTTTTTTATTTTACTAAAGGATGGTTTATTTCAAGTTTAAAGCATATTAGATACAGTATATGTGTTATTTATCGATTATTATAGGCTAGGAAGAATAATTTATAAAATAAACTTGAAATAAACCATCATTTAGTAAAATAAAGTTTTGAAATTCTGTCAAGATTATTGTTGCTATTTAGATGATAATATTAAATTTATTTAATTACAGGACTTTATTTTGCCAAATTGGTTGATGTTTTAGTAGAATGGGGATATGAAAGAGGAGTATCTGTTAGAGGTGCCCCATATGATTTTAGAAGAGCTCCGAGTAAGTACCATTTGTTATGTAATTGTAGTTTTCCATTACTAAAAACAACCCAGAAACTATAACTAAACACGGTCAGATGGTTTATATTGTGGATATTGTAACTGTTATTTTATAACTAAATTTATTAGATAACTAAATTTATTAGGTAATAAATTTTATTCAATGTGGGAGGGGCATTAAGACAATGCAAAATGCTAAGCTTAGATGAGGAATTTGAGCATGACATCATCTAGCAAGAATCAATACCATAATACTATTGCTAATCCGCTTTTCCCTTGTACACATAATAAAGATAAAAAAGAAAGAAATGCAAAATATATACTTAAAGAAATGTACAGTAGACTAAATATAATTACTCTAATTTTTATAACAATTCAAATATAATTTAAAGATAAAGAAAGAAATACTTGTAATTAATTAAAATCCGTTATGACAGCCAATTATTGCATTGAAATCCTGATCAGAAATTAAACATGCAAATTCTTAGTCATCTCTAAATTAATTAGACATTCATGTTTATGTTAAAATAGGAATAGTTCGGTTGAAATTAAAAATAATAAACTCTTGTTTTTTCTTATTCATGCCTTGAACGCTTTTACCAGTGATGTTAAAAAAACAATGAAATGCTATCTGGCAATCAATAAATCAAAATTTCGCATTTTTTAAAACAATGAATTGTAATGGACTTCATTTAACAATATATAAAGCTAGTATACGGTACTTGTATGGCATACTATTAACAGGGAATAAACAAAATTAATGTCCTATTTCAGAATTTCAATAAAGAATCAATTTTTGCACAACTTTAATAATACAAGATCAAAGGAAAGGAATTACAGTATGATTAGATTAATTTAAACTAAGATATAATAAAGGAGCTCAAAAGCAAAAGGTAGGATAATTTTAAAATTGATTTGGTTTAGAAAGTGAAAGGAAATTTTATGAGCAGCTTTAAATTATATTTATGGCCATTTGCAATTTTTATGACTTGTTCCGTTTTATTTATTTGTGAGTAAAAAAACCAAAAACAATTGATCTACTTAAAGCTTCTGGAATGGAAATAATATACATCAATAAAGGTCCACTCATCATTAGTACTTTATTATTAAAGAATAACAGCTAACTACAGTATAGAGTTTTTTGTCTGCCGTGATGTTAGTTATCTTGAAAGTGCTCTGAAAACAGTTATGCGGATGTTAAATGTTTTGAACTCTGATGTTATCGATCTGTGCTCCGTGACATATTGTTTATTCTCCTTGTTCTGTTCCGAGATAATTAACATTTGCAGCCTAAGTGACAGCTTCATATTGCAGTATAATAATTCACATTATTATTTTTTTTAAAAAAGAATAATGACCAACCTTATTTCTGTCATGATGCATTCATCATAAAAAACTACCGCACGATGATGATTCAAAAAATGATGCTAACTATTGTACTTTGATTTTTTAAAATACAATAGTGTCTTCTAGCATTGATTTAAGGAAGAACTCCCTCTCCCAATTTTTTAATATATTATTATTTTGAATATAAAATTTTTTTATCAGTGAATACAAATTAATGGTCTAACTAAATATTCATTTCATCCCTAACTAATACTATATAATTATATTCAGGGCTGGGCAAGATACTAAAAAAATGTATCTTCTATACAAGATACAAAATACATTTTAAAAATAGAAAATGTATCTAAGATTCAAGATACAAAATACTTTAGAAAATGTATCTTGGAAAAAAAGATACTAATGCGATAAAAAAAAAATATGAATTAGCCTACAAAATTTATTTAAAANCTAAGTTTTAACATACAGTACGTGCGGATATGAAGATTCTAGGTAACTTCATTACAACATGCATGGAGGAAAAAATAGAAAAAAGAAACAAACGGTCATTCTTTATTTGACCTCTTAGTAATTAATTAATTCGCTAAGAAGTCTGATAACTGGCTTCTATAAGTCTACAATAAATGCGTGTCATGAGCTAATAATAATATTGAATTCTAACAAATTTTGCTCATTTTTATTGAAATCAATTGACACAATAATTATTATTATTTGACCATTAAAATTATTTTATAGCAAGATAAAAATAAATAATGTAAGTAGTGAAACTGCCAAAATTATTTCAATAAATAGCGAGTCATTTAAATGAAACAAAATTAGTGAACTTCAAGTAAGCTATGCTTTCAACATAAAAAAAAAAAATGCGCGGGCAAGCATCTTGTAGAAATATTTACATGTCCAGATTTTTATACAATATGTCTTGGGAATAGAATTTTTCAAGCATTGATAAATATTACTTTATTAAAGTATTGCCAGTAACGAAAAAAAAAAAAAAATACTTACATTAGATACATTTAAAATGTATTTTCGATACCGCTATTTTCGTTACTTTAGAAAATGCTTTAAAATACAAGTTACTATTGTAACGACGCTACGTATTTTCGATACATGTATTTTCGATACTGCCCAGGCCTGATTATATTGTATGTTATAATAGTCATTATAGCCACATTATTATTTCATAAAGTTCATAAATGTGTGATTTGTTTTTTTAACAAGTGAATGGTAGAAAATAGTTTAGGAATATTAAATAATTATAATAAGCTTTTGAATAGTTTTCAGCAAACAGTATGATGAGAAAAATGATTACATAAAATCTATTCCATTCCAGCTCCCTCTCCCCTTTAATAGAGTAAGCAGGATATTATAGGTTAGTAGGTAATATCTTACGCATAAAAGTGGAATTAGAACAAATTTATTCTAAGACATCTTTGAAAAAATAGTATTATAGTAGATGACTAATAGATTTTTGGCCGTAGCTAATTAATGTTGCGTCGACAGATATAATACATGAAAATTCCTGCTCCCGGCTGCAACTATTATTTCTTCGGCCTGAGCCTCACCATTTTTCATTACATTTATTTCACCTAGTAGGAAATCTCCATCCTACCAGCCCAGTCCACCCTTTTTTCCTCTTCAATGTGGAGATAAAATATATTTTGTTGTCAAATCTTAAAGTCATGTAATTTTATCAGATGCTTATTTGGTAGTCATTATTATTTGACTGACAAATTCTGTTCTTTGTAAAGCTTATAGGTAATTTTCATAATAATAGTAGTAAATTTATCACTAAACCAGATGCCACATTTAAAATAAAGAAAAATTTTATTTTGACAAAATAATTTATTCCCTTTAGGCTCATTTATGCTTATATGGAGAGGTTTTCTTTGCTTAAAATCGGACTACTTCATTTTACAGAAACAATTTAATAATACGTTTGCATTTTGAATGGCCCATGCTCCATTGCAGAAATAAAATGCTCAAATACTGATGTAGTCTATTTTTACACAATAGAGACCTCTTCATGTATTGTAAATATAAACGAATCTACTATTATTTACTGTATAATCATTGAAGTTCTGTTATTTTCTGTTAAACAGATGAACAAGAGGAATATTTTAAGCAATTCAAAGCTCTAGTGGAAGAAACGTTTAACATGAATGGTGCCACGAAAATTGTATTTATTGCCCATAGTATGGGCAATCCATTATTGTTGTATTTTCTTAATCAGCAAAATCAGTCTTGGAAGGATAAATATATACATTCTTTCATTAGTCTAGCAGGTGTTTGGGGTGGAGCAGTCAAGAGTATAAAGGCATTTATTTCTGGTGAGTAAATCGTTGAATACTAAATAATTTACATTTTTTTATTAGAATTATGAAGTATTTAAAATTAAGCTAAAGCAAAAATACAAATGATTTTCTCTTTCTCAATTACATCAGAGAATAGAAACACTTTACACATTCTTTAAGTCTCACGCATTGGATTTTTTTTTTTTAATATATTTTTTAAAAAAAATAATTATTAAAAAACTATTCCATTTGTTAAAACTTATTTAATAAATATAATTGCTTGGTTTGAGATTACATTTCACACTTTATATGAAATTGACATTTGTGGCATCAGCGGGCTTACAATCTGGATTAGCAACAGCGGGGTTACCATTAATTCTGCCATTGAGATTGTTACTTATTGTCTATAAATATGTATGCTTTTCTGATCTAGTTTGGCAAACAATGACAATTATATGAAAATTATCACATCTCAACAAATACCATTATAATATTTTGAAGCGATCAAATTTTGTTTTAGTCACTGATACCCCACATAGGCTATTACAATCATCCATAAAACTCTTTGTCTTGCTTTTGAAAAACACTTTCAGCTTATTTATTTTTTATATAAAAAGTAAATGCAAATCAAAAAAGAAGAAAAACCGAAAGTAATGAGGGAATGGAGGAAAACTATAATGGCAAAATCCAATCAGGAGAGGAAAACAAAATTACGATAGCAGAGCATGATAAAAAAGGTAAAGAACTGAAGGAGGAGAGGACATTACAAAAGATGGTACTGTAAATACTATAGTAGGGTCCGGACATAGAAAAAATAAAGTAAAGACTAGGGGCAAAGAAACTAAGAGAAGGGAACCGTAATAATACACAAAATTTAAACTATAAATATTTAACTTTAATCATAAATGTTTGTGTGTACCTTTAATGTCTAGTGATTTGTTGTGTTGTAATGTTATGTGACATCCTGTACAGGCTCTGTGCGACTGCGTGCGAGCCATAGTGTGTTGTCCATAACCTAGTTGGTATACTGTATAGCCCTTAATACTGGGAGTAGGTTATCCTCACGGGGCCGGTAGTATCATTTACCAAAACGAACGAACGAAACGAAAAAGTTAAAAAAATCCTCTTGAAATCAAAGTAGGGCAATTTTCCATTTATGAGAGACATGTCACAAAACATTCCACATCTCATTCATAACTTGTTTTTATTGTTTAAAATAAGCAACTAAAAGGTCATTAGGAAATATGAATCTTCAATATTCATATTCGACTTCAATAAAAAAGAAGTATAGCCAATGCTAGCAAAAATCCTATTTTTTTTGTTCAAAGAAAGTTTAAAATGATTAATAACAATAAGCTATTACTGTAAATTGCCATTAATAAATAGTAATAAGTGGTGGTACTGCTATTCCATTTGTTTTTTTTTTCATTTAAGCAGGAATGGAAAAAGTGGCCAAAGGAAGTAAACCTTCCGGTAGCCAAGCTGATTCTTCCGAA
>PXIH01S0033660.1:12050-22097 GCA_003024985.2 Euperipatoides rowelli
CAGTTCATAGACCACTAGCGCCACCGTTCGTTATAACAGACATGCATAAACATAATTCCAAACCCCAAAAATCATGTTTTCTTTTTCAGCTTTCAATGTTTCCAGTAGTTTTATTACTGTTCCTGTAATTCCTGGTGTAAAGTATAAGTTTATTTTTAGTATAGAATAATAATTTATTTTCTTTGAATCATTTAGTTAGTTCAGGATGTTAGTTTTCTATTCCAAGCCAGTAAAGGGGGGGGGGGGGGGGGGGTTGTATTAAGTTTACGGGATTCAAGAAGTAAACAATAAATTCTCATTATTTATTCTAATTTTATGCAATGGCGCAAAATCAGAGTTTAAAACTGTCTTTTTAAGCTTGAGCCATTCGGCTGGTGTCAATCCATGACACTGTTTCCCAACAAGAAGAAACTGCTATTAAATGACCGTGTTAGGCAAAATCCTGGATGTGGGCCTATTTCCAAATGTTTTAACTTCCAAATTCTGAAATAAAGTGGTCACCATTTTCTTTAACCTTTACCATTAGTATGAACTTTTGTTTCCTGTTTTTCTTATTTTTAGACTATAGTCCTGTGAAGAAAACAATCAAGCCAAGGAACTTAACACACACAATTAGTATCTCATCGCCTGCTTCAATTCCCTGTATTAGTGATTATTTTTAGATAGACCATGATATGAGTTAAATATTTTTTTTTTAAATTTTGAAATGTTAAAATTGAATGTTTCTATGTAAGAAAAGTTTTTTTTTTCTTGTATTTTTTTTTTAAAGGAAAAAAATAGTTAAATAATGGTCATTGTCTCTCTAGTTGTTTTTTTTTTTTTTAATAAATGGATTTTTTAATATACTGTATTTGTTGAAATTCTGGAATTTAATATTTATTGAAAGTAAAGTACCCCAAAAATGCTTCTAGGCTAATTAAGTCTTATTCCTTTGTTGGTGTCATTTTAGATTTAAGAAAAAGATCACTGTTCAATTTTTTTTTGATGTCTTATTCTTAGGCAGCATAGGATAGGTTGTGAAGTCAGTTTTATTCCTGCAAAATTGATGAGAAGGCTTGCTATTGTTTCATAGGATTATCACAATCTTTAGCTTTGTCAGAGGTAACATCTTGTTAATATTTTAGTTAGTTTATTTAAACGCATTTTGGGTCTTCTAGGATTTTATCGGAGCTTTACGTCTAAAAATGTTTGCCTGGTCGTTGTGCAGTTTGTGGCAGTGAATACATCTGTCCTAGGTGTGTGGATTAGGTTGCAGATTTCTAGTCCTCGACCTACCGTAGCAGTGAGGTCACTTGCAGTCTTTGCAATGGGTTCACACTCTAAAATTGAGTATTAGGGAAATCAAAATTTTAGCAGTTGGTTTGAAAGAAAATGTTTGTGTTGGGCTAGATAGCCTATCGTTCATCAATCCACTTAGCTAATTAACAAGATGATACCGAGCTTAGACAGATTTACAGTGTGTATAACATAAATATCGACACAGTATGGTTTTTATACATATTCCATACAAATATTACAGTAATTATGTAAATAGTATAATAATATAAGAAATATTAATGCCTAATAATACAATATTCACAATTCAATTTTCTTTTATTATAATTTAAGTTAAGTTTTTATTCACTAGATGGCACAGTAAACTGAGTTTGCCTCAATTTAGAGATTATATTTAATTAGGTCAGAAAAAAAAAGAATGGTTTAAAATATGTAATTTTTTTCCAATTGCAAAATTTCTTTCAACAAAATTAATATTAAAATTTTATGTTGACTTCTATTTTTAAATACAGTTAAAATCATAATTAAGAGACAAGACAATTTTATCACAAAGAGTAAAATTTCAATCATAGTGCTATAAAAAATATAAGATATTATTAATGAAATTGGAAGCTTGATTTTATATAGACTTTAATCAGGTAGATTCAATTGTATTTTTTATCACAAGATGGCAGTAAAGTCTTTTTTTTTTTTTTTTTTATCACATACTGTAATTAACTTAAAATGTTTATTTTTATTCTTAATAATAAAAAAAAATACTTTTTTAATAAATACACATTCCATAGATAAATAAATGAACAAAAGTAATAAAAAATAATTAATATTTAATTTTCCTCAAAAAGAAAAAGCTAAACTGATTTGAAAAACATATTTTATTGTTAAAAATTATTATCTATTATTTCTAAGACATTTCTACAGTATATGAAAATTAACATTTCAGAAAAAAAAATTAATTTCGTGTTAAATATTAAAAACAATTACTCTGAACACTGAACATAATAAAATAACATATTGACTAGAATAATAATAATAATAATAATAATAGTGATATTTTTAAATAAGATATAAAAATCTTTAAAAGTTGAAAAAATAAAAAATTTCTTCATTTTTTAATATTTTTATTAAAAATCAGAGTAATTTAGGAAGAGAATTCCGAATAACTTAAGCTGGAAAGGTTTAAAACAATTTATTTACAGTATAAGTTTGATAACTCTCGTAATCAGTTCTATTATGATGATTTGAGAAATGTCATGGGTTATTATTAGTAGTAGCAGTACAAATATTGTCTGTAGCAGTCATACTATCATCATTGTGGATGATAATAATAATCATTTACTGTAGATTCTAATCCATGAGTTATACACTAACAAAAACCATCATTATATTACACAATATTTAAAGAAATGAACTAAACCTATTCACCATAAAAATTCTTGAGCATCTTGCTGTGTATAACCACGGAATGCAGGAATGACATTCCACACTGCGCTCAGCATATCCTGTGGGCTCAGTTGAGCATTCTTGCCAGACCACATGTCAACAAACAAATGGCGCAATTCTTTACACAAAGATCTGAATAAAAATAAACAAATTTAGAATTGCTGCTCACGATGTAGTATAACTTAATCGTGTTATTACACTACCAAAATTGTTTATTTTAAATAAATTACTGTGTCATTGATTTTTAATTGAAGATACTTACAAAGAATTTCCTGAAAAGCCTTGAGCAGGAATGTCTGCCTTTAATGACTGCCTACTTCGTGAAAGAGAAGTTCCACCACCATTCAATCCACCACTAATTCTACCATATTGCCTTATGGACCTCTGCTAAAGATAAAAACAACAGCAATAAACATGAAACCATCGCTAAACTATAATTTCATAATTAAGATTTGTATTTTCAAAAGTAAATGCCAAGTAAAGTATATAAAACATAATTAAATTTGAGTATAGTATACAAACAAAAATATGCCCAAGAGCAGTATAAATAAAAAAAAACAATACACTACCAAGAAAGTGTTTTCAATAATGGGAATAGGATGAGACATCTTTTATGGCATTTAGATGCTTAATACTTTTCTAATATAATTATTTTATGCAGTATCAGGATTAGCCAGTCATAATAAATAAAATAGAGGCAACCACAAGTTTTAAATAAATGTTTGACTGTTTATTTTTATAAAATCCATAGAAAAGAATTTATAGAACTTGATGTGGCCAATGAAGGCATATCCATGAATGCCCCAAAAGAAAAGTGTTGCAGCTAGAATACATGTAAAGGCAGAACCAGATCCTGGAGAGATCATAACAATCATTCCTACAATGTACATAATGATTACAATATACATCGTTGGAATGGGAATGGATATTCCAACAAAATGTGACAAAACAGCATACATGTTCCATTCTTAACTAGTAAGAACACAACACATATGCAAATAAGTACAACTTAGTAATACCTGCATATATTAGTATTAATTCATTGTTTACAATCTCATAATTGTTTTGATTATGAACATATCACTTGCTATAAAATAGCAAGCATCTTATTACCAAAGCAGGCTTTCCTCTGGCTTGAAATAAAAAATTAGCCACTACTGACTATTATTGAAAATAAAAACTAGTCACTTTGAAAATAAATTAATCACTAACATTTCATTATTCGGTATTCATGTTGTATGCAGTCTACCATAAATTCTTGCCTTCTTTTACTATTAGTTTTCCAAATGAAGATATTTGGTTTCGAAAGGATTCTATAGCATTAATTTTAAAAATTTGTCAGATCAAATATGGCAGAAATACTCATTATTCTTCTGTATCTTATTTCCAAATTAGATTTTTCAAAACTGTATACATTTGTTCATACAGTCAGTCACTTTCTGCATTTAATAGTCAATGATTAAATTGACTACTGACAATGGAGTGCCTGCCAAAGCAAACAACAAGGGAATGAAACTTAGCTAATCTTAGAATTGCGGTTAGCATAACTATTATAGTTTTGTAAATATTTTTTCTTTTTAAGTTTAATTTATTGTTTTTGTTGTTTATTATTTAGAGTTCAGTTGATGCAACCAGTGTTAATCTGTTTTTTTTTTTAATTTGTGTGGATTAATCATTTAGAAACAATTTAATTGTGTCTAAAAGGATATCTAGGTGATTCCTAGGGCCTTCAATTGACGGTCCGATTCGGCTGAAATCTCCAATATTTTTTTATTAAACGAAGGATTGTTCATAATTTCTGTTTTTTTTCTTTGATTTTCTTTTCCTCTTTTGTTTGAATTGATATTATTTCATTGTGATTCATCGTCAGTTTGTGAATGATCAGCCTTATCTGCAATTGCCTGTTTGATCCCTTTTTACATAATAGGTTAATTTGTTACGCCGGTTCAGCCTACTCTAGATTAAGTTGCTTCTAAGAGCATTATTTAATGGATATCATCATGACTGTTCAGTTCGTTTAGACTGATGTGATTACTTTCTTTGAAATAATTATAATGACATCTAGTAACGAATTTACTGCTCTTAAGTGTTTTCACCTGGATTATGTCTAACTAATGTGGACATTGCAAGATTTGGTGGATCATGTCATTGACATCATGACATGTCTCATTTTTTATTTATTTTATTTTTAAATCAAACATTGTTTGGAAGCTATATAAATGAGGCCCATATCCTTTTGGGCTAGGGCCTCATATCTTTAAATTTTAATTACAATTTTATTTTATGTAAATAATTATAACTTTATTTTAGAAATATATCGCTAGATTTTTGTTGCTAAGCAATTTATTTTGTATATTTGCAATTTGTTCAAAGAAATGCTAATAATAATGAGGGAATAAATACAATACTACCGGTATATGAATAATAAAAGAAAAAGCAGCATTAAAGCAGTTTACTAATAATTTAGGAAATCATTTAATATTTTTTTTTCAATGAGTCAATGGATCAAGCAACTGAATCAGATGTCATGGTCCAAATTATTGAAGTATGAAAAAAAGAGACATGGTATTGGGAAAAAAAAAAGTTCTAATTCCGCAGACAATCAACTTAGGCACTGAGTCAATTCCATTCTTGCTCATAAGTTCAATTTAAAACACTACTGTGAGAATTTCAGAAACTGTTTTCTCCTAACTTAAGATGCATAGTAGGACACTCAGCCAAATTATACCTTAAAAAAAGAACCACACCAAAATTTTACAAACACCGCATGGTATCCTTCGCACTTTTATCAGCTATAGAAAAAAAACTAACTAACCTATAACAACAAGGTATACTGACATCGATAAAATATTCTGTGGGGGCCGCACGAATAGTACCCATATTGAAAAAAAAAATGGAAATTTACGCATTTGGGGAGATTACAAGGTAGGATTAAATCCTTATCTGTTGGCAAAACAATATCCACGTCTTGAAATTGTAGAAATTTCATCAAAATTAAAAGGCGAGAAAATATTTACAAAATTAGACGCTCAAACCTATCAGCAAGTGGTATTGTATAAACATTCTGCTGAATTACTAACAATAAACACTCAAAGATTTATTAGCTTGAGCCACCTGCCATTTGGAATCATCTCTACACCAGCCATATTTCAACGGATTATGGACACTATATTAAATGTAATTCCAAATACCAGGTGTTTTCTTGAAGATAAACTTATAGTAAGTGAAGATGAACCTAATCATTTAGTACAATTGAAACAGATATTCACTGAATTACAAAAGGCAGGCATATGCCTAAGTTTAGAAATATGCAAATTTTTTTATAAACGAGGTAGAATATCTCAGACATGTGATTAACAAAGAAGATTATGTGACCATCTGCTTCTAAAGGGCATGCAATAACTACAGCACCACCACCCCAGAATGAAGATCACCTAAGATCCTTCTTAGGTCTACTTGGTTACTATCTGAAATTCAATCTCGATTTGGCAACCAAAACTAAATGCTTAAATAAATTGTGCAAAATTTTTAAATGGATCTGGGATAAAGAAGCGACAGAACAATTTTAATTGGTTAAGAAGACAATCACTTATAATAAAGTGCTGACAAACTACAACCCAACACTCCCATTAATTGTTGCCTCATATGTGTCACCTTGGAAACTAGGGCATTGCTTATTGATTGGAATAGAAAAAACCAGTGATGTTTGCTTCTAGATTATTATCTAAGCATTGAAAAAAAAACTATTCTCAGCTAGATAAAAAGAATTTAGGAATTATATACATGATAAAAAAATTCATAAATTCATATTTGGAAGGAAATCCATTTCATTAACCAATCACAAACCATTAATAACAAATATTTAATGCAGAGAAAGAAAACTTGTATTAGCCGCTGCAACACTATAGCAATGGACACTTATATTAACTGCCTACAACTATGATATAAAATACAAAGCATCCAAGGAAATGCTAATGCCAATGCATTATCAATATTACCAATTCAGGACAGTATATCAAATGAAGAAACAGTGGATAATATACTAGCTATTAACCAAATAGAAGATTTTCCATTAATTAATGAAGACATCACCAGAAAAACCAGTAAAGACTCAGAATTATCCAAAATATTACAATATGTAAAAAGCGGTTGGCCTAAAAATAAAAATAAATCTTGTTACCTACTAAGCTCTTAAAATTTTAAAAGCTTGACATCTGGTGATCTTATTACTTGGTGTTAAATCAATCATCATATTAGAAAAATATATTCATAGGCTATTATTATTATGTTAATGTAATGGTAATTTATATGTTAAAAGAAAATTGCAAAATAAGCTTGTAAAACATACTGTACATGTAATTTTAAAATATATTATTTTTAATAAATCATGATATGGATCATCAGACTCAGATGGTGAAAAAAAAAGAAGAACGGTTTTACTTCATCATATGACTAGTGTCTGGTGAGAAAAGTTATCTGTACAGATTACTACCAAAATAACCAAACATGTTTGAATTCTCAAACAAATGGATTTTCAGTCTTATTTTATTATTTATTTGAAAGTTACTGTCCTAACCTTTATTATTTACCCAAACGATGAACCAAAACTCCTCTAAGTAATAAATAACTAGGCCTCAACCATAATAATAAATTAATAATTAAGATGTGGGATAAACCTGCTTGATCATTTTTGTTAAGTTTTGCACAGTATCAGTCACCCCAACTGTTAAGCAATCAGCAGGCGTTTTTTTTTTTAGGGATAAGTTTGCTCGGCTGACACTTCTATCATGTTTGAAATAAGAAAACCACATTATTTTGTTTAATCAATATTTTTTCATTGTATCAAGCTTGAAAGTTTATTGTGTTTAATAATGAAACTTCTAAATTATTGTTACAAATAAATTAATAATCAACTAAATTTATTTATTTTGTTTCTAAAAATGATTGGAAGCAGTATTTAAAAAAACACTTATTGGAATTATTTATTGTTGGGATTGTAATAAAAATATTCTCCCAGATGCCACCTCTATGTACAGTATGTTTGAAGAAGAAAAAAAGGTTTGAAAAAGCTTAGGCAAGCCTTCACCTTAAAGTGTTGTTCTTCCAGGTAGTTTGTCAGAAGAAAAAAAAAAGCATAACAACATTCATGTCCCCACCCATGGTCAACCTAATTTGGTTTAAATTTCATTAAAAAAAATATTATAAAAACTTTTTTTTTTTTTTTTTTTTTTTTTTCAGTTTAATTTAATTATCATACAGTACATACTGTATATAGCATATTATGGAAACATTTTCATCAAATACTAACACTTTTAAATAGAATGCTTATTAATTTTACTAAGAAATATTATTGGGCTGAAATTTTTAATGATATCTTATATTGCATCGCCATTTTGATAGGTTATATCCAAGAAGGTCATAACCGAGTATGTTATAACAAGGTTTCACTGTGTCGGGAAGCATTATATAATCATGCATATATTAACATGTGACGTATAGAAAATATGAATTACAAATATACACAAAAAAAAAAAAATTAATCCAGCTTAATGATTACCTGATAGTTTTCTACTGAGGAATGTCTTCTTAAAAATCTGTTGTTCTGAACTGGATCTGGTGTCTTTAGCTGTAGCATTTTTGGATTTAACTGATGAAAATATTGCTGAAACCTGTCTATATGTCTGCAAATTAGAAAAAAAAGGAAAGATCTTAGCAATGGTAATTTCTCCATAGGCTTAAAAAAAAATCCATAAAAAATATTAAAATTTATGGGAATTTAATGAGGTTTCTACAAAGATCATCAGTGGCTTATTTTTAAATCTAAAAGTGTACATTTTTGCACCAAGTTTATACAAAATGAATAGGGCATAAATTCCTTTATAATAATAATAATAGAATGAATTAAAAACATTTCATAAATCAAGTTTTATTAATTATATTGGCTTATAATGTAAAATTAAAATTTAATCAGACATTTTGTTTGATAATAGGCCTACACGAGTATCTTGATTAATAGCAGCACATAATTAGCGTTATTATTTTTAGAAATTCGTTTTTTAAATATAAGATTTCAGTGTTATTCGGTAACTAAAGTTAATTAATCATTTAATGCTACAGATTCAGATTTAAAACATTTTTTTTTCTTCAAGTTAGGTAAAAAAACACCATTCCTTATTTGTACTAAGCATACAGTAAATTTGAATATTATTTTCCAACATGGTGGCCTACGATCATACATAATTAATTTATATTGCAAAAACATGCCTTCAGGAAACCAAAGCGCTTTCATAGCACAAGTCTTCAATTGAACAATAATTTGTGTCTTCAATGGTAAGAAATGTTTTGCAAAAGAATTAGTTTCTGAATCAATTTTTCCTGCTTAAACTTAAACATATTTTTGACACATTCTAAATCTGACATCAAAGTTTGCATATTTGCTATTTTAAAAGATCAGTGAAAAGTAGGGAGTTAAATAGCTAGTGTATGTATTAAGTCGTAATATACAAAATACTGTGTATGTTGAAATACCTACAGCTACTACACTTCAATTCTAAGATAATGAGAACAATTATAGATTAAAAATAACGTTATGTATTGTCATGAAACTCTGGATAGATCTTCTGAAAATGGTATACAATGCCAGCTATTGAGTCTTGGAAACCAGTCACATACGGTGATAAAGTAAATAACTACACAGGAGCATTGTATGGAGGAAACAACAATTTATTCTAAGACTGCTAAAATAATAATGCACCGTATCAGCAACTTGCTGATAAATACTATACAAATGAAATATCAAGCCCCATTATGCTGAGATGACGCACTCCAAGTGGCGGTTTCACACCTCGGACTGGCTCTCGCCAGATCAACCACATAAAACATAAATAAATAAATACTTGTTGGTAGTGGTGAAAGCCACCCCAAGCAAGTTGGACAATTAAGGCATTTGTGCAACATTTTTTTAATAATTAAGAATGTGTACACATGCAAAATAAACAACTTAAATATAAATTAGCACTGATTCGCACGTGTGAAAGAAGTTGATTATTTTTTGCATTGCTTAGAATCTCACGATTATGAATGCGGCTTTACTATAAAATTGCAAATGTCGCATTGAGAGTAAACAATGTGCAAAAATAAATAAGTTTTTCCTTTCCATGGCAAATCATTATGATAAATTACAAATAAATAATAATGCCTAGTAATGGCGGTCGTGAGGAATGAGCATGGCCACCAAAATAGTTAACTGATTACTGCAATGTCATTAACAAATTGGGGATTTTTAATTGGGCTGTTGACTTTTAATGAAGACTTGGCCGATTATTGCAATGT
>PXIH01S0033691.1:4513-15923 GCA_003024985.2 Euperipatoides rowelli
GGGGGTAGAACAGCTATAGAATAACGGAGTGGTGGAGAGAAGAATGGCAAAACCATAATATTTGGTTGCTGGTTGGCTGTGGGACTGCTTGTCACTATGGTCATAAGGATAGAGCTAAAAACTGGCTGTATAAAACACTAATAATTGGAAATGAGCAGGAAACAAAACTGGTACTGTAAATGTAAGCTTTCTTTATTCTGATGTAAATAAAGCAATATACAGCATCAGTATTACCGGTTAGCCAACTTGCTAACCGGCATACTAGAAATAATAAAATGGTATATGTAAATATTACAAAAGTCCATGGACTGGAAGAACGTTGGAGAGGTGATTGTCCTCTAAAGATGAGGGTAATCACTCTCCAAGGAAAAGACAATGAAAAGACAAAGGAGAAACCTTTTATAATCTACAAGTTAATTATACACATGTATAATTAGGTAATTAGCATTGACTTTGCGCATTACAGAGTTGAAAATATCTGTGACGCATTTACCAATTAGAGTAAACAGATCATAGATAAGGAAAGCATGTGGAATGCGTGAGCAAATGTAATCAGTAACTAACTGATTAAATATTACATTATGTAATAAATATTATAAACTAAAGAATCGCCATATGTNAATAGGAATAATATTTATATTATTTATTATTTGTTCGCATTTGCTCGTGCATTTGGAAAGTTTTACTTTATTTGTGACGTGCTATCTTTAGTTAAATTGCTATTAATAAATGCGTACAAATGAGTCTACTTCTGAAATACATCTAGTATAATTATACATCTAGTATAATTTGAATGTACACTATTATTTTGCCATAAAGGCTTCTCCTTTACTTATGTTTTTGTCTTTACCTATGGAAGTGTCTCTCGCCAAGACCGTGAGGTAATAGTTTATTTATACCTACCAAATGTACTGGTGGGAGCCATTTATTTTCATATATTTTTATTGTTCCTTTCTGTGCATACTACCACCACGTTATATGAAGGCGGAAGTTTACAAATATTTATTAGAATCCGTCCGTTATAATAAATATATATAACAAACACATTTTAAGTGTTTGAAAATATCTAATCATTTGTTAATAAAAAGGTTTAGTTTAATTTATTTATTGGCATTATTTATTTTTAGAGTTTAGAAGTAGCCATGCTTGCTCTTTTTAGACATCTTATTTATCTATTAATCTGTGCACAGTTTTATTTTGATTATTCTAATTACTGCTGAATACAAAGTGAGCTGTTTTGGTTAATACATCATCCCATAAAGGATTTAAAAGGGAGGTGCCATTTTTTTAATCTTTGTCTTTTCTAACCCCACCATCACCTTCATTCATCAAAGTGAAAATAACTTTTCAAGCTCATAGTTATTTGGGGTTAGAAAGCCATGTAAAGTCGGGGCCGCTTGATATCTTCGTAATACAGCGGACCTCACAAATTTCACAGTGACCGGACTATACTGTTTGCAAATCCTACCGGCACGGTTCTTGTATTGATAAGATATTTATTTGTAGTAGCCATACAATACGGATGTACCTTTTAATGGATGTGTTTTTAAACCGAGCGTTTGTAAAATACTAATGGAAGTATTCTTGTTTTTTGCATTGTTACCTGAACCTTATTGTATAAAGGTAAGACAAGTTTTCGTCTAAACCTCTAATTTGTTGTTCAAGATTTTATTAGGTTTGTAAATTTACCGTCAAATTAAAAGTTACTTATTTACATCACTGGATATTCATTTTCTTCTTTTCACCATTCCATTCTTTCTATGTGCAATACAAAAAACAAACAAATTTCATTTCAGTGTTGGAAAGGTGGGGTGAAAAGGTAGGGTTGGCTGGTCAATGATTGCTGACAAGCCGCCCCCCCCCCCCAAATAAATAAAAAAATATAATAATAATAATTTTTTTTTAGTGTTATCTGTGGCAACTCACAATTCAAAAGCAATCTATCTTTGATTTTTCACAAAATTTTTGTATTTTCTTTTCCATTCACACTGAAAAAATAAATAACTATATTTCTTAAAATGAATTTAATAAATAAAACTATTTGTTATTTAAATGAGAATAAAGTGAGAGTTAATTCTATTGATATAGTATTAACCTGTGGTGCACTATAGATTAAGTACAGTATCTCAGTGTAAAAATGATTTGATTCTTATACAGCAAGTTATAATTAATGATAATAAAAATGGTTTAAAGTTAGTCTTTAAATTTATTAGTTCCTATCAAAATTTTACAGTAAAATTATTTTCAAAATTATAAATTTATACATTTGTAAAGATAAAACATGTCAGGCTTTGAGTTACTATTATGATCAACCTGATCTAATCTATTACTTTTATGTACAAGCAGTCAAACATTAAAAATTGCAAAATTAAAATATCGTGGACTTTGAAAGAACATCAATAAAACTATTAGGCTTACGTAGTATTAAGAGAGCTGAAATAAAATAAAGCCCGTAAATTAATAATTTTATTATTATATAAATATGAAAATATTTTTTCTAATGAATACAACTTTTGGTTTGTTATTTAAATTATTTCAAATTTCAGAATTTTGAAGTATCAGCAGAGATCATTTTAAGGATTTAAAAGCCTTAAAAATTAACAGCTTCTAGGGGCTCTGCCCCGGTACCCATTGTGGGGCTTACAGAACTCCCCAAACCCCCAGCTGATATCATTCATGCTGAACTGTAGAAGGCTCTCTTCCATACATAACACTCACCAGCAAAATAAAATCCAGTTTTTATTAGGGGTAGGGGGGCTTTTTAATCAACTGTTTGTTTTATTTTTTCCTACTGTCTACAAATTTTGTTTTGAAGTAATAATGCAGTGGTTAAAACCTAATATAATTAATTAATTATGGATTATGCTGCCTCAAATAACACAAGAAATGGTCATCAAAACGTCCACACAACCAAAAAAAAAAGCTTATCAAAATATTTACAAACATAACACTGCCCCTCTACAAATTTGGGCTCACACCTACTCCCCCCCCCCCCCNCACACACACACACTCTAATTTTTTAGGCTGGAATCGTCCCTGGGATTGGGACAAAGGGAACTCAATTGTTCCTCTGATCCATCATATTTATTTATTTTATTTATTTATTTAAATAGAGAGCTGATGAATAAGAATAATCTTTTTACATCATATACAGCATATCTTAAATTACAAAAATCTCTGTCAGAGCTTAAATACAAATCCAGATTGTTTTTAAAAATATTAAGATTAGTAGCATCAAAAATAATCAGTAGGGATTTTTTATTTCATTGCTTTGAATGTAGTTTTTTTATTTATAATAGAATGTTAATTATTAGTAGTGACTAGTGAAAGTGTATTACCTAAAATGATAATCTAGCTAAGATGAGAGAAAAAAGGTTTTTCATCAATAAAAACATTGGCATGTAAGGGTTAAAATAATCCTTAAGAAATATCTAAAGCTTATGAAGGTGATAGTACATCTTGAAAATATTCATTAAATGTTTACCTAAGATCCAGCTTTGTTTACTATATTTTATTTCTTTCTCTTTGCTAGTTCTTGATTTCCATTATCCAACCATGTTGAAATAGCTGATCATAAATTTGTTTTTCTTTATAATCACCAGGCATTATCTCCGTCAAGTTTAAAACTTTCAGACAAGAATCAACTAGGAGATTTCCCCCAGAATGCTAGTGCTGTTTGACCCTAATATGAACTTTAGTCACTGATGCACGTCATTGAAAACTTATCATTAAGGGACCGTGCTTTAATTTCAAGTTGATATACACAAAGGATGGTTGCTCTCGTTGATTTCAGTTATCATTAAGTAATGATACCACTCTTGTATGATTTTATTTAAGGCTATCTCTTTTTAAATTAAAATGTTTATGGATAAAATAATTTAAAATTACAATTTTGAAAATAAATGAAGTAATAAAAGGGACAGTCACAGTATCTTGACTGAAAACAATTCCGTGACGCTTGTTACTTTATCCAATCTAGGAAAAAAACTCCTGAGCAATTATCAAGGCTCTTACAGATCATTGCACAATCATAATCAAAATTGAACGATTTTTACTATTCAACAAATTGAAAAGTGTCTGCTGACTGACATGAATGAAGTAGTATGGTTATATAATGGTTTATTATCTGCATCACAATGCCAATGGACAAACAAGAACAATAATACAATTACCTGAAGAATAATTCTCATAAAAAAGATATTTTATCATCAGGTGTAATTATCAAATTTTCAACAAATTTTAATTAAAAAAAAAAATTAATACTTTCTAATTCACTTGTTCCTGCTTAATACATTTAAATTAGAAGCATTTAGTGTTTTAGACATGCTAAATAACCATAAATCTTATTCTGAAACATGTTATTGCACTTCTATATTTTAACCCTTTATTTTTCATAAATATATAATCTGTCATCAGTTGTTTAAATGAACACACTTATAAGCAGAACATTTGAAAATCAGAACTTATTGCCAAACAAGGAAATTGATACCACAATACTGACATTTTTAATGCAATGCAAATAAATATAAGCAAAGTATCATTTGGACAGCAAACTCACTGAGATATTTTGTTTTTCTCCTTGCTTTGAAAATGCACTTGAATAAGAAAGACAGATAAATGGCAGCTAAATTTCTCTTACTGCATTAATTAAACATGGAATAAAAATGTGTTAATTCTACTAATTTTATTTTTATTTTTGATAACCAATTCCAAAAATCGCCATTTGTATCATTTCTGACTTCGAAAAAAATACAGTAGTTTTCAACTACTACACACTACAATCTTCAAACCAATCTCTTAATCAAATTTTGCCCCCTTTCCCTTGAAATCGATATGCTTATGTTTTTTTTTTTTTAAAAAAAATATGGAATTGAGTGAACCAGCCCTTATCAACTGTCTAGGACAAAGGTAGGCACCCCCATGGCTCTTTAGTTCAATTTGTGGCTATTTCTTTGGCTGTAGCAATATTTTTCTTATATCTACATATGGTAGTGTAATGTCCCTTTTATTGTAATTTAAGCAAAGTTTTTCTTTTGGAGGACAATTTACTCTCTTATGATTAGCCTAAGGTTTTACAACACCAAGCACATCTCCCCTTCTTAATCTAGCTATTATTCTATCAAAGGCCCTGATAATCATAATGCTCAGATAACGTGTGAAGTACCATTACAAAAGAATAAACATTAGCATTTTCTTCTTGGATACTCAAATTAAATTTTGCCCGTTAGTAAATTGGATTACTCCTTTATATCAAAGGATTCAAAATGTTTCAATACCACTGCATGGTCTTTTTGTTGTACAGATGTTAGTTTAAACAATGTCATTATTTCATCCGCCTCATCTCCCATTGTATATACCAAAGCATTGACCTGTTCTGGGCAAGCCTTGTTATCAAGACCTGCTGCCAGTTGAAACCTTTCAAAACACCTTTTCCACATTGGCCAATCACTTGGAGATGCAAAATCTAAATTTTTGTTTGGCAGGATTTGATAAGTAATTTGGACGCATGTTTTATCTGTAGAAATCACCATTTTGAGCACCTTTTTGATTCACTGATTGTTCGCTTATTTTTTTTTTTGTGATTTACATTGTATTTTTTTTTCTTTAAGTCCTCACCCAGAGCACCATGTGTAGTTAGTCACAATATCTTTATAATCAGGTTAATCCTAGTAAATTATAGAAGACACTTCATACGGTTTACTTCATTGAACCCCTAGCCTACAAAATGATATAATATAATACTAAAATTGCCCTGCCCCCTAGTGTTTAATCTTGCATCAACACATGTGCTACAACATGGCATTTTCATTCTAGAATTGTAAATACTATGTTTGAATACAGAGAAGAATTAATTGAATGCATGGAGACAATTGAAAAGTATAAAACAGCAGACAACTATTGAGCAAGCTTCTGTTCTAAAAATAACCCTTCAAGATCCTGATTTTGTATTTTGGCTTACTTATTTTCAGCAAATAATGCCCCATGTTGATGCTCTCTACAATCAACTCCATAAAAGAGAAACTGACAACACAAATTTATAAAGCATTAAATTCTTTTGAAAACGAAATTTAAAAAGTAAGGCAAATGTACAATGAAATGAGTGTAAGCTGTTAAACTAGAAAGGACACAAAGCAAAGACATGAAGAAAACCTCGAAAACAGGAACAGAGAAGCAAAGGAAGTATGTGATTAATACTGTGTGAAGCTAAAGAAAGAATATACTTTTAAAGGTCATCTTTTCCTGAGAAATATTTGAAAGAAACAATAGATGTCTACCCATTTTTGGGTTCCAGAAAACTGAATTAAATTTAATTTATGAAAGAGATGAGTTCAGAAGTATGTCTGGAGGGTTAAATTTATTATCTTTCCTTCTTGGTAACAATCTGTTAATTACATTTTCTGAATCGGTCAAATTATTAAAAGTATTGATTACTATGCCAATGAGCACATCAGAGGCAGATCACTGTTTTTCCACATTAAATTGTGTAAAAACATTTTTGCATACCATTATCCTACAAGACAGATTGTAAGCTATTGCCATTTATCTATTAGAACAGGAATATAACAGATTTCAACAACAAAGTTATTTAAATATTTTTTCATGCTAAAGCAAGAAGAATGGATTTTATATATAAAACCTTTTAAGGCACATTAGTTCAAGGTAATAAAGATACAAGGCCAATAGATAGAAGACCATTGGTTAGTAAGTTAATATAGTAGAAGTTAGGCTTCAATAAAAAAAAGAAGCCTATGTAATAGAAGATTCTTTCAGTATGCCATTTTAGCTTGGAAGTGTTGCTTTTAAGTTTCAACCTACCGTTGTCAGTTGGACCTAGAATAACATTTCCGGAGCCTATGTAATAGAAGATTCTTTCAGTATGCCATTTTNGCTTGGAAGTGTTGCTTTTAAGTTTCAACCTACCGTTGTCAGTTGGACCTAGAATAACATTTCTGGTGAAGATCCAGCAAATTGCAATAATAGTAATAATGTTACTATTTCAAGTTTTTTTTTTTTAGCTTTTTGTCAAGTCTGGTGTCACCAGTGGAAGTTTATCACAATTGTGAAACAAATAAGTATTATTTGTTCTTAGTAAAATTTACCTTTCAGTATAAACAAAAAAAATTAGCTAAATTTATGGTATATGATTAAGAACTACTAAATTATTTTGTCAATGCTATATTTACAGTCATATTCTCAGATATATGGTGTCACTGAATAATAAAATAGCTATCATTACGTTTGACAGACTTTAATGTTGATTTTATTTTTTATTTTTGTAGAAAAAAAAATTGTACGCCTAATATTTTTTTTTTCTATAGGGAAAATTGGATAGGCTATGTTTTTTTTTAACAGATATACGGTATTCTATTATTTTCTCTAAATTTGATTTTTGTTATTTTCTTGTTAACATACTGTAATAATTTTTATTATTTTCTATTAGGAAAAAAAATAATATTTATTTTCTACAAATAAACTTATCCTAGGCTATTTTTTTTTCTCTAATTTTGATTTTGTTTAATTGTCGTTAAAAAGTTAATGAAACAGAAAATTATTCACTTTCAAACAGTCGTATCATTTTGGAATTGATTACCATAAAAAGTTGTACAAGCTAAGTCAGTTAAATCTTTTTTGCACACAGTAGGTTAGATGATTTTATCGGTGATTTAAGTACTTGTTTAGTTTTATAGGTTAGTTTGAATTAAGTAGTTTGCATTTTTTCTAACTGGGTTGTTTTATTTTAGAATAGATTGCCAGAATTATTGTGGAAGCTAGATCTGTCAATTCATTTAGGCATGAGTTGGATCAGTTTATGGATGGTTTAATGATTTAGGTGTTGTAATGGGTATAGCCTACTTATTAATTGTTTTTTTTTTCAATTAAAAAAAATCTCAAAATTGAGATAGTCTGATTCAAATTCACTTTGTATAAGTTATTGAATCTTTGGAAATTGATGGGCGGAACAGTTGGCAAACGTTAAAAGTTCTCAGCTCCCCTACCCTAACGACAGTTCCATACCCCCATTAGAATGTTAAGTACCATCTGAGATATGTTCAAAAGAACATGGTGAGGGAAAGTAGAGAGAGAGAGAGAGAGAGAAAGAGAGAGAGGTTGATGTTTGATAACATACAGTATCACAGATGGGCTGCTCATTTTAATGTTATGAGAGGTTTAGGGTGAATATTCACCATTTTGTGAAATTTTTCTTTAAAAAAATATATGGTATCTATACCGTATATTTAGCCTATAGGCTAAAATGTTAAGTACTTTACATATCGATTTGCTTATCTTAATGATGACGTATCCGGATGAAAATCGCTGGTGTGACGTCTTGAGTATGGACTACTCACATACTGGTAAAAATCAGAAAATCGAATAAAACTTAAGTATTTTGGTTAACATGTTAATAACGAGGCATCAGGTTGAAAATTTATAGGTATGTCATACACATCTGCTATTATTGTACTAAATATTAAGACTTTATGACATCATATGTGGGTGTGGCACTTCGGTTAAAATTGAAAAATTTCTGATTAATAAAAAATATTCTAAGTCGATGGTGGATCATTTCTGCAAATCCTATTATGTCACTTCTGGTCAGCCATCTTGAAAAGACCCAAATGGGGTTCAAATTTATCAATCCCATCATGCACCATAATCCATCTCATCTTGCATCATAATCCATCCCATCATGCATCTAGAAAAGATCCAGTTGGGTTTCAAAATTCTAGAGTGGGAGGGGCATATTACCCATCATGCATCTTGAAAATACCCAGATGGGTTTCAAAATTCTGGAGTGGGTGGGGCATATATCCCATCAGGCATCATAATAAACCCATCATGCATCAATATGTGACAACAAGTCTATATTTGGGCATAAAATGAGAATGAGACAAGAGTGAGAATGAGATGTCCTATCATGCATCATAATCCTACCAATAATGCATCATAATGTGATGTCATAGGCCATATATGGGTATATGAGAACAAGAGCAAAGCAAGAACAAGACAAGGGTGAGACTGAATGAGATGTCCCATCATGCATTATAATCCTACCCATAATACATCATAATGTGATGTCATATACCCATATATGGGAACAGGATGGCAGCCAGTTTGGTTTTTTAACTCGAAAAGGATGTCACCTCTGGACGCCATCTTGAAAAGACTCGGATTGGGCTCGAAACCCTGTTTTATATCTACTAGCAACTTTTGGTATGGTGATAAGATATTCAATTTAGACAGTCTGGTTTCATAAGAAAATCATCTAATGAATTTTGTAATACTTCTGAATGCATTTTCTATGCTTAAAAAATCTTTTTTATTCATGTAGGAAAATCCCTGGAGCCCAATATTCTATTAATGGCTGTATGTAAATGAAGTAAATCATTTTGAACATATCCATACCATATCAATAAATTTTATAGAATTTTTTATGTAACCAAATTTACTTATTTTCTTTGCAGTATATAATGCATGCTCTGAAAAATCAAAATTTTCATCCAGGAAAACTCCCAAATCTTTATATGAGTTTGCAACTTTTAGATTAACATCATAAATTGAATAATTAAATATTTTATTTGTTTTACCAAAATGGGTAACAACAGTCTTGTCCAGGTTAATCATTAGATTTTGTTGATTACATTTTTCTGAAATAAGATTTAGATCAGCCTCAAGAAGCATCCTATCATCATCTTTTTTAATTCCCCATAGATATTTAATTCATCAGCGTAAATTAAATGTTAGATGAAATTCCTATATTTATCACTCACAAAAATATTAAATATTATAGAAAATAAAACTCCTCCTTGTGGACTACCTATTGAAACTATTTCTGTTTTAGAAATGTTATTGTTTATTTTACTCTAATAAAGCGTTGATATATAAATGCATTTATCCATCTATACAGAACAAATGGGAAATTAAAGTAGACAAATAGATTGAAATATATTCTGCATACTAGAAGGATGGGAGAGGGAGGAGGAATGGGGACAAGAGTATAATCATTTACATCAATTGTATTTAGTTCGTAGGATGGCTTTTATCTAGCATAATTAATTAGAAATAGAGTGAATAAATTATTAAATAAATTTATCTAAATAAATTATTAAACTCAGAAATATTTAAAATATTTATTTTTTTCTTAGCTCTTTTGTACAGTATCTGACATTTGTAAAAATATTTAGAGCCTGAAGATATACTGTATTTTATTTGTGGTTTGAAGAAATTACCCAGGAAGATTTCACTACGTTCATCTATCTACGCAAGTGTATCATAATACCTAAAAGAATAGCATTGCTTTAAAAAAAAAAAAAAAAACTGTTCTCACTAATAGCTAGTTATTAGTTCCAGATTATTTTTCAAAACAGATTTAAAAAAAAAAAAATTTTTTTTCAACTATAATATTGAAAATATGAAAGTTCATGATATTTAAATAATCATGACAAAATACAAAAGATTTGTTTTTGCTAACACTGTCTTTATATAAATGATATTTTTCATCATTGACATTTTCATAGATCAAACTGTGCTATAAATTATTTAGACTAAGTGCCCCCCCCCCCTTTCAACAAAACTTATACAAGAAATAACTGCAGTTAGATTTCTCTACTCAAGCAGGGACAGTGTCAGAAAGGCTTAAAAAGATTCACCCCCCTCCCATTCCTGGGACATTTGATTAAAATGGGACCCCAATAAAAGGTGGATCTGGCAGAGGTAGCTGGTGAATGTTGTGCACGGGGGAGGTTGTTTGTACGGTTCATTGTGGATGTTATCAGCTGGGTGGGTGGGAGGTGCTGTAAGCCTGACAATGGGATCCAGGAACAAAACCTCTGGTAGCTGTTAGTTTTAAAGACTTTTAAATCCTTAAAATNAGCTCTGCTGATACTTAAAAAACAATTAAATTTAAAAATCATTTAAATAACATACAGAAAGTTGTATTCATCATATCGTATCGGTCAGAAATAACACAATGTCCATGGACTGGATATACGTTGGAGAGCTGCCTGTCATCTAATGTTGAGGGCAGTCACTCTCAAAGGTAATGGCAACAATATTATGAAGGAGAAGCCTTTTATAACTTACAAGGCTAATTATACTGAATGTATAATTAGCAAATTAGCATTGGCTCGCTCATTCCAGAGTTAGAACATTTGTGACGCATTTACTAATTAAAGTAAACATGTCACAGATGAAAGCAAAAAGTATGGAATGTACGAGAAAATGTAAACAAAAGATAAATAATTAAATGTTACAATATTTAATAAAATATAAACTGAACAATCGTCATACTCCTCCCCACTATGAAAAAAAAAAAACATCACATATTTTTTTTTGTCAAAACACCAGTCTATAATCTTTCAAGAAAGAAAAAAAAAAATACGATACTATTAAACTTTAACTATATTTCATA
>PXIH01S0033721.1:3116-13409 GCA_003024985.2 Euperipatoides rowelli
ACACACTCATAAATGTAGCTAACACTATTATACAGACAGACAGAATGAACATTAGTCAATAAAAAAATACATTCAGAAAGCTTAAGAATAATTTCTGTTTTTTTTAGATCATCTCCTTTACATTTAATCATAAGAATGAGACTATAACCATCTAATGAAATTTCCAATTTTTAATAAACAATTTATTACTTGCCTATAAAATAGGCCTATTTTTTTAGTATTTCCTGTCAAAATAAGTCTTGTTCTTCCTGTAAGATTGAAAGGAGAGAAAAATATTCTATGGTCAGACTGTATTTATGTAAAGAAATGGAATTTAATTAATTTTATTTTTTATTTTTTTTTTGTTTTTATAAACAGTCCTTTAAATAAAGTGATATTTAAAATTTTTTATCAAAGTTCACGTTTTTATAGTTCAAAATATTTTTAAAGATTATTGATCTCTTTCAATCTAATTAGATTTTCAAAGAATCTAAACCTGTTAAAATCCATTTTTATTATAACTTTCATATAAATTCATATCCGATAGTAAACACGCCAATTACCATCAAGGTTCTATGGAAACCAATTTTATTACTCCAATGAACCAAGTATGCTAATTTTGGTCTTAGTATAAAAATTCCTTAAGAGAGTGTGAGCTATTGCCACAGGCTGTTAGCCATCACCTCTCACTCATAATGGATAAAGAGAGAGATAAAAAAAATCAAAGGTATGACTCATCGTCAACCCATACCCTAATTTTTATTTTCCATCGAAAATAGGGAAATTTTTAGAAAAATAATATTTTTATATTTTGCTTTTGTGAAGGTTGACCTTTTGATTATTTCTGGTAAACAATGTTTTTACCGACCTCTGGATGTTTTTTTTCTGGTGTAAAAAATATTTTTTTTGTGTGTTTTTCCGTGTTTTCATAAAAATTGTATGTGATTGTGTTTCCAATTCAGCTGTACCCTGGATTTCTGCTCCTGTTTTCACTCTGTGCCAGTTTCGAACATTATGACTTTAAAACGGAAGTAACATTTTTATTGTGATTTGCCTGGCACTCAATGTGTATACTTCAGAAATACTGAGAGGAGAGCATTCAACTTCAAATCACATCAGGGGACAGACTACTCGATCACCTGTTAACAAATGAAAACATTGCTGAGGACTTAAAAATGTATTTTTTAACTTCTTAAAAACATATATATTCTACTGTTTCAAATCTTAAAAATACCTCAACTTGCTTTTGATAATCTATTTTCGAACAGAATACACGATACTCATTTTGATCAACTTTTAAACTTAGTCATTTTCAAAGAAGATGAAGAATCGTGAACGAAGCAGATATTATCATGGAACAAGGCATCACCAACACAGTGATGGAAATGATGAATGAACATCATAAGGAGTGTGCCAACCACGCTCTAAAGATGTTAACCATAAATTCCACTTCAGCCACAGTACACCTGCAGAAGCTGATGACCAATAACCATGTAAACTCAAAGAAATGTACTAGCCATCTGTGTTCTCTTCATTTGTGTTCTCTTCATCTAACCGCCTATATTGCTCTCCTCCCCTCTACATATTAATTGCCGAATCCATGATTTATTTCTGTATAACCAAGAACAGTTTATTGCTACTTACCTCTTCAAAATTATTATGAAGTGTTCCCTCTAGCCTGCACATTCCTTTTCCAGTCAGTTTCAAATAATTAGCTTGTAGTCCAACAATTTGTGAAATACTTTTGAATAATATGTTTATGCCAGGATTTACTGGTAAATAATTTTTGTTCCTTATAATATATTTTTGAATAAGGGGCTACAGTATTTCTCATGTCAACACTGACCATATATCATTAATTCTTAATAAAAACACATTTTAGTTGAGCGAATAATTATTATTAGAAGAAATCCATTTGTTTTTTTTTTCTTTTTACATGTAAAACTACAACATAGAAAGTGAAGCTAAATCAATTTATTGTTTTTATCATAATAAACACAAATGACTAATCCTCATTTTTGTCAACTTAAATCTGTTTATATTTTTGAAATCCAAACTCATCATTGCCACAATAATTATCCATTTTTACAAATTTTAATAATCAATTACTTTACACAATTTCATATTTTATTTCCATTATCAATTTCAACATGAATAGTATTCTTTATTTTTAATCATCAACATTTTAACTTTAAGTCATTATTTTATTTACAGTTGCCGATTGATATATTTTAACCCTTAAGAACCATATCCATGAAGCTTACAAAGACCGGGTCAGGTAGGCTCTACTCTCTTGTGGGTGCTGAAACAAAGTCCGATCAATTAATTGGATTTAAGACCTGCACTCCTGTCAACTTAACCAGAGCCATTCTAAAATTCAAATATTTTATTATTTTTATTTTTGTTATATTTTTCCTTTTCAGCTCCACTATCTAATCAGGTACATTAACTTTCTCTATCTCAACATAACATTTTTTAAAAATAAGTTCAGCAAGATAACCACACTTGTCTCATCCCTTGTGGGGATTAGATCGAAAGAAACCTTGCTGTCCCAATCCTCTTATAAGAGATGTTTTTTTACTCTCAGTTAAAGATTGTGCCTGCCCGGATAAGCACAAATCGATCTAAAATTTCCTTTCCCCATGAGATGTAAGTTGTACAGATCACCTTCCATAACACTTTCATCCTGTGGTTGGTTACCTAAATCCATGGGCGAGTAACACTTGGGTCGTGACTGTACATACTTTAGCATAATAGTTAATTAAAAATAGACCATTATTTAAAACATTACATAAAAATATACACTATGTCCCGAATAAAATTTTTATAACCCCCTTCTGTCTTATAAAATACACAAGAGCTATCTATATTATGTTGTTATTTTATTAGAATTTTCATTTTTATATATAGGTATTTGTAAGGCCTATACTTTATACACCTAAGGTACTTTTTATAACAAAAATGTCCGACAGGTTAGTAGTATAAGCAAAAAGTGGCATCCATGACAGGATTGAATCTGCAAAGGTCAGATAACTTTGAGGGTAATTTGCAGGCAAGGTGATGTCCCAAGATCAACATGTCCCTGCATACAGCTTTCTGTCAATTGGCAAGATATAATTTTTTCCTTTTTCAAATAATCACATTTTTTTTTTCAAAAATAAATAGTAACTTTTTATATATAATGTATCAGCAATATCAAGCTGATTAATAAAAAAGCCATAGCTGTCTGCGACATGAAAAACAAATATTTCTTAATCTAAACAACATGTTTTAATATTACATTAAGAATTAAAAATCGCTAAAGTATTTTTTTTTTTTTCATTTTTCCTAAAAACATTTTCAAAAACTTTTAAATATTTTTGCATTTTTTCTCCTTTGCAATGATGGGTGTGGTTTCAAAATAAATATTCAATTTTATATTTTCTGTTAACATCAACATTTCTCTTTTAAACATGATCTCATAATTATGTATACATTTCTGAGGTGTCTCTCTAGAATCCAATCCCTTAATAAATATCAAGATTCTGTATGTTTCTCCTGGCTTGTAGAGCGAAATCTCTTTTGAGGTGCCCTGCAACTTTTAATATATTTAAACGAGTAACACAAACTCCAAATTGACATTGAATCAACTGCCGTAAAACAGCACGTTCAATTTTCAAAATATATCCGCTCCAGTTTTAAAAGTAAAAAGAGGTAGAAGTCACTTAGTAAAGAGGTGCTGCCACAAACATGTTTATACTTATATTAGTGTTTCTCTTAACTTTAGTAGAATAGACATTGAAAGAGTAAGAGCAAATCTAGCTATCAATCAAAATATGCTTAATCAGTTTTAAAGCAGCTCATTTATTGGTGATAACTTCTGAACCACAGAAAAGTAATAGCGTTTAGAAAAGTAATATAGCACATAGCTAGTAAAAAGTACAATTTCCAAAATATAAATAAAAATCATTCGTTTAACACAAATCAAATAAACAAAATAATGATTAGCTCATTAATAGAAATGAAAAGTAAACTTTTATTTTTCATATGTTGTACTTATTAGCTTGTAGGGCCTGTTAGTTTATAAAAACAGATAATTTCAATTTGGAGATCTAAGATCAGGAAGCAACAAATACACAAGTTGGTTTCATTTAAGAATAGGCTGGCAAATACCATATTTTTAACAAAAACAGTTAAATATAATAGGGGACCATTTTTCATATTTATATTAAAATCATTTCTAAAAATTCCACTTTTTTTATACTGCAAAAGTTATCCTTTTTCAGTAAAGTTTTCTAAACCTAGTGGCTAATATTCATTTTTGGGAATTATCTGTCAAACATAAATCTCTTTTCCCAAACATATACATTTTTTTCTGGCGGTTTATCGTTTACATACAAAAGCAATAATTATAGCCTATTGCTCAAATGATATTTCTACCTTGAAAATCCTTTTAATTAAATGATGAACCATTATCTGAAGGGAAGCATATGCGACATTTCAGCAGAAAGATGAGGAGTTGGCAGTTTAGAAAAAAATATAAAGACAATCCATTTAAGGCACTAGAAAGCAACTTTTTTTTTCCTTTACAAAAAATAAAGGAAAGACTAATAATAATCATTTTTTTAATAAAAATATTTTTTTTTTATCACATTTTTTTTTTACAAAATTTGAAAATGATCATAATAAACTGAAACCCCAGTAATAAATATAAGATATTATCAGAATAATATTTTTATTTTCCTCCACCCTTTTCATTCCAGTGAATATATCTCAACCATATACTTATAAGGTCTGAAGATCAGACTTAGCAATTATTCCGTAAATAAGAAAATCCAATATTATTGTCGTAAGTTTTTTTTTTTAGGCTGGTTGAAATTTTTGTCTTACATTGGGAGATATGGAGGTTTATTGGTAGGTAATATAAGCAGTTGGGTTTCAGACTTAACAATTCTTTAAATCAGTTTTTTTTTTTTTCACGGAAATCAATATTTTTTATTTTTCCCATTTATTTGTTTTTATCAGCTGATTTATGTTTAAACTTTGATATTTAGTTTATTTTTGTGGGTTCATTGTATCCTGTTCCCTTACTGGTCTTTTATAGAATAATGTTGATCTGTCTGTGCTTGACTAGGCCAGTCCGATTTTCTCTCTACCCTTGGGCTTTGGTCCAAGCTAATGACTTGAGAAATGGCCTCAGTTCACCTTTATAATTTCCTGATTTTCAGTAGTTAGGAGTTATAGAATTTTTTTTAGAGAGGGCAGTGTCCTTGGAGCCTTTTTGAGAATTATTTTACTGGAATTTTACTTAAAGAGGTTGAATCATTTTTTTTAGAGCTGTAGAAAACTTAGGCTAACATTGATTAAAACGTGAAAATGAACAAGTTAATAATTCATTTATTTTTTATTTGTTTTTATTATTATTTTTTCCTACCCCCTTCTTCTTCCGCATAACCTGGTGTTTAAAAATATTTTTTTACATAAGAACTGGTCAAAAAGAGAGCTGATTAGGAATATGGGGAATTAAGAATCAAAATCTAAAGACTTTATATTTTCTTTCCAAGAAAAATGCTAAATAGTTTTTAGTTCAGGTCTCCCTGCTCAGCCAGTCATTCTCAATAGACCAAAGATCAATTATATTTTTAAAAATCTGTTTTTTATACATACAGTAGCAATTTTCACCATGTAAATTTTATATGGGCATCCTCTTATCAGAGAAAATTTATTTTCTTTGATGTTTTAACCTGTTATTATTTTTGGGAAATTGAAGTTTTGAATTCACTCCTTTTACTTAAGAGCTGGGTATAATTTTTCCATATTCCATAAAGTAGTGACTAGCTCTGAGAATGGCAGAGGTCCCAGTTTTCGGAATTCTTTAGTGATGTAGAATTCTGGGAGTAATTCATGCCTCCACCCCCCAGTATCCTCAGTAGCAATGGCCATTAAAACCAAAAGGTATATCTCAGGCCAAATTTTTAAAGAGGAGGGCCAGCGTAAATCCTGACAGCAAGTTGTGTACCTTTAATCATTTTTTCTGATCTTTTAACAAAGTCATTATTATGCTTCTGTTTTCTTTTCCCATATTATGTCTTTACGGAGTAACAGACATACCTCAATATCTCCAATTTCAATTAAAAAGACCAAAATATATGCAATGAAATAAGGTTATTAAAGAATTCCTGTCTAGAACTGAGAGATAGTACTTCCATGAAAACAAGGCATTTCCATCATTTTCCGTATTTTTTGAGAATTTCTACTTATATTCCTACTAATCAATTTCGATAATTATTTAGTTTTCATATTGCAAGTAATTTCAACGATTTTTCAAGAGAAATACATTCATTATTTCCTGCTCAAACCAAAAAGGGAGTTATGTTTTGAGTTTTTTATTTTTACCATATATTCCAACACTATATAGCAATGTTCTGATTGAGGCCAAGTATAAATCTTATAAAGATTTATCCCAGTTTCCTTTTTGATTAATAATTTGTTCATTAATAATGAGTGGTAGAGAACTACTTAGTTTCATTTACAAGTTTATGAAGTGTTTATATTTTTTTTAATAAGGACATTTCATCCAGGACTAAAGATTTTTGTACATATATTTATTTCCATTTTTTGATTTTATGCTCTTTTCTTAATAATGTATTTTTATTGTTCCACTCTGTAATCAGGTTCATTCCTAGTGGGGTGAGACGTCTGAAATCGAGAGAATTTTTTGGAGAAAAATATCATTGTCTTGTTCTAGTTATGATCTCCCTTATTACTGATTTTTTCACTTTTGCCGTCTATAATTGTTTAATGTAAAAATCCTTGTGATTTTTGGTAAGCACTGTAACCATTGTTTGTAACCCCTACTACTTGAGCAAATGAATTTTTGTTCTAATTATTCTACTGTTGTTATCTTTCAATTTGGATAAACTAATCTACAAGGGTTGTTGCATTAAAACTGTGTATGAAGTTTAGACTCATAAGGGAAATAGATATTGCTACACCAAATTAAATAAGTTTAATTTTGTTAATACTGTTAGTCATAAGACTACATAAGTGGTACTAAAAGCAAACACATAGGAATAGATCATTTGTAACAACATACCAATAAGGCAAGTCTACATCCCAGAGTCAAATATACTTTTGTAATAGACAGGTGGGTGCACACACCCTGCACAGCATTATAGTGAACCTCTTTTCTTGTTATTACACAATTTTTAATTTTTATTGCTGTCTTATATTTTTGTTGCTTGTATTTTTATAAAGAATAAAACTTAAATTTTAAATAGGAATTAGAGAAAGCTTTTTCCACTTTTCCATCGAAAACTCGCTTTGCTATTGAAATTGGTTACGGGTTGGGTGTTGTATTGATTCAGTTTCTCATGGCTGGTCTATCAGTGCACCATACTTACAAAACCCTTACCTAACGTGCCTATCTTTTCCTTAGCAATTAATGGGTCAGACAGTGAAAAATTTGAATTTTTGTTGCTGTGAGCAGGGAAGCATTATTGGTTTAAACTCTTGCCTACTCTCAATGGCTCTTATGCGGCAAAGATTTGTGCATATCAAGACAGTTTAAAAAGAAAAATTGTCTATTATGGGTCAGTGTGTTGTTCTTTTTTTTTGCCATATACCACAGCGTACTATCAGAACCCTTATGTGATGAGCATTTTCTTTACTTCCTGCACAAATTCCATTTTCTTTGTTTTTTTCTTTCTTTAATTCCTACACATATATTTTTCTATTTTTCTTATAAAATATACCTTATGTTAACGATTTAAATTCCTGACAGTTGCTACATTTTAATTTATTATTTGTTTATTATGGGGTCGGTACAGACCGACATACATTACATGATAGGTCCTCTTGTCTATTATGGGCCAGCCAGGGCCGACAAACATTACATAGTAGATTATATTGGTATCGGTCGGTGTGTCACAATTTTTTTTTTGAACGATCTTTAGTGTGACACAATGACATAACATTTTGTGACAAGTTTTAATTTTATTTTTTTATTGTTGGGATATTGAAACTGTTTGTCATGGGCGAATTAAGTTTGACAAAACATTACATGACAATGTTGGTAAATTTTTATTACTATTGTTTATTACGGGTCAGCACGTTGCACTTTGATGCTCATGCATGGTGTTACAATAAGTGCTCCGATCTGGCACCCTGCATTATTGATGCTTGTGTATAAGTGCTGGCGTAAGCCTTATGTAATAAGTATTCCTCTTTCCTTCCCCATGATTTTTGTATATAAATACTTTCACATATTCATAATTTTTTTTTTAGATTTTTATATTATTAACAAAAATTGTCAGTTTAAAATATAATTTTTGTAGTACCAATCAGCATAGGCTACACCTACAATGATGGGAAAGAAATTAGACTCCTTTTGATTATTTTTCATATTTTTAGTTCAGTCAATAGTAAATTATGTAAATTTTGGTTCACATGGTATGCATGGTCCAAAACAATTAAGTATAACCAATGATATTGATTATTGATACAATTCATTTTTTTTTTAATTTTTTAAGAGAATTCTCGGGTTCCTGTCATCTAAGGCTCCTGGAACCAGGTAGACAGTGAAATTTCAATCCACATTGTTGTCTCTTTGTCATGGCGCTCCAACAGTACGGTTTACCTAGAGAGGCATGCAGAAGTTAGATGTACAATGACTACAGGGTAAATTCTAAGTAGGGACAAACACCCAAAAAGAGACCCAAATCGTTTTTTTTTTTGCTCACATCACAAAAAGCCTAACAGTGCCCTTACAGGAGTGGTTGGAGAGGTTTTTCAATTTTCTAAAGTATTAAAAAAAAAAAAATTTCTGATAATTTTTTTTTTTTTTAAATTTTCTAAAAATGTAATTATTTAGCTTTAAAACTGTGCAAAAATTTTGATTATTAGTCAATATTTATTATTTTCAGTTGTTTTAAAAAAAAAGTACCCAAACAATCATCAAAATTAACTTTATAAAAAAGCTGTATTTCTAAAGGTAAGTCCTGTATACATTAAGTCATAACAATAAAAATTTACTCGATTTAAAAGCAATTTTATTTTCGAATATTAATTTATTATTAACCATACTACTATAAAATATTACTGTTATGTCTTAAAAATACAAAAATTATTAAAATAATGTGTTTGTCAACTTTCTTTTTACAGGCCACGGGTGTATTTTTTTAAACAATAGTCTGTAAATCAGTAATTACGTGATAAAACAATTCTATATTAATTCCATTAATAATTTAAATATCGTACAACAATGATATTATCCTAAAATTGCTTTAAAAAATTTTAAATATTAAAAACAATTAATAGTTTAACACTACCCCTTAAATTGCCTACATTTGAATAGGTGAGAAATACATTAGATAATAACATTTAGACTATATTTTTATTTATAAATACCAGTTTCATAATTGTTTTTTTTTTATTCCCAACTAAATACCAGAGGTTTTAATATAAAGATCAAACCTGTGGCAATTTTATTTAACCTGCAATGATTTTTAGAAATACAGAGAAATTTATAATGATTGTAAAGTTACATCTTATTTACTCTAAAGTTAGCAACCAAAATTTTTTGTTTCAAATCAATATAACCCAATCTTATCTCTACAAGTATAATTGATGATTTAACACTAAAAATATTTTCAAACAAACCTTTGGGTGGAGCTATTAAAAGACAAAGACCACTGAAGTAATTAGCCAGGATTTAACATCTTGATAATTATACATCATGTATTAGAAATAAATTCACAAAAAATAAAAAAGGCAATAGGCCTAAATTAATTATTTTAAACATAGGAATATTTTAAAAACAAAAAATAACAAATTTTTCCAACAAGAATGTTTATTCTCATTGAGAAATATTTAAAATCTAATTTTAATTTTCCACTAACCCAAACTAAATTTCCAGAGATTTTAACGTTAAAATTGATTATCACGTGGCCGCTTCGTATTTCCCCACCCACTTATCTCAAGATATTGTTTAAGATATTAAACTGACCAATATCAATCTATCTTTAAAACAAGACATAGAAATTGATGATTACTGCATGTGATATGTTGAAATGACATCTGTCAATCTAATTAGCAGCAGTTTCTAGAGACGACCGTCAAAGCTATATAAATAGAGAACATTGCTACAACGAGATTTGCCATTTAAAAAAAAAATAATTATGACAGAATTCTAAAATCAAAGTGAGGTACCTAAGGAATGTTTGGTAAACAGAACAAAGTAAATGGAATTTAATTAAACAATAAAGACATTTGATATTCTCAAATTCAAGAGACAATTAATTACCTTTTAATTTGACATAGGGGTGTCCCATAGGA
>PXIH01S0033739.1:1262-16282 GCA_003024985.2 Euperipatoides rowelli
TACAATATATACAGTAATTCTAATACACAATTAAAATACCCCTAAAATACCCAAATAAGCATTATAATAATTTGATAAATTAATTATCATAATTAACTTTATAATGAATATCATAAGGAATGAAATACCGTACACATTTCATTCTGTAGTTTTTCTATTTTAAGTATATAGAAAACTACAATTATTTAACACATATTTCCAAATATAAAAAAAAAATAGACAGCTACAATATATTCATTATGGATCAAAGTTTTCCCTAATCTTAGCCATCCTCTTTATAAGGGAAATTTCTTACAATTTTACCATAAAATTTTACCAAAGTTAATTTTTTTTTTTTACGTGTGGATAGGGGACTACTCTTTCCATAACTCCATACCCAAATGGGAGAATGCCACCCATCCCCAATAGGTACCATCTGTTTCTCATCCTTACCAACTGTTGGAAAATTTATGACTGGCTAAAACTCTATGGATTTGTCAATCGTTGGGTATAACCTCATACCTGCCAATTTTTACAATTTAATCGTAAAATATACAATTTTCAATACCCTTTTAGGATTTTCTTATTTGCTAATGCTTTTTACGATTTTTGAAATTTTATTTTTTATTTATTATTCAATAGAATTTGATGAAATTGTAGTAAAAATATACAGTATATAATGTATAAAATAAATTTGTACTTTTCTCTTTCATCTCTCCCCTCAATTATTTCATCAATTATAATGAATAATGACTTCAGCTCATCAAAGAAGTTAACAATCCTTATGGGCTGACACACACCTTTGATAACAAAATGATCCAATGAGTGTGTTACTTATGCTGGCATATAAACAAATACCATATACTGTATATACAGCTGAGTAGTTTCCGTTTTTAACAACTAATGCTAGGAGTGAGCTTAGTTTTAGCAAACCAATTTTCTTAAATCATAAATATTACATAAACTATTATATAAACAAAAATACTGTAAACAATTTTATGATTTTCTCCCTTATATAATAAAATGTGTTTTAATTAATCACTTGATATATTTTGAAAGGTAACTGAATACTGCAGCTCATAAAAACAAAAGTTTCTATTCTAAACATCATAAGGAATATGTGGAAAAAAAAAACCTGTTTAACATTTCCATCATTAATTAGATTTTTTTTGTTTGAGTTAAAACAATAATTAAAAAAAAAAGATTTGTCATGTTTTAAATAATTCTGTAATTTGATTACTATTATTTTTTGCCAAGTTTGATTTTCAATGTGCAATTATAATTAACTATTTTAAAATAGTTAATTATAATGTAAATTTTTTAATAATATGCATATTTTTAAAAATTATACATTTACAGTATATTTATATAGGCTTCACTATACACAGTATTTCAAATGAGTTTTTCTTTTGTAAAATACCTTAGTTAAAAGTACGGTATTACTTTTAATTTCATTTTAATGCCTTTTTGTAATTTTTGTTTTATTTTAGTTTAATAAACTTTATTTTTTTTAAAAAAGCAATTATATTAAGATTATTTATAATAATAAAAAAATACTACTAAAAATATATATTGCATGATGTTTTAAAATTTTAGTACCTAGACCACATCTACTGTATTCATATACTGTAAATACCATGCATCATATTCTGATTTGCATTTATAACAAAATTTTGATAATTTCATGTTAATTTAATAAGCAAAAATGTGTGGTCGTCTCCCTTTAACTCCTACTGAAGTGCAACACCCCCCCCCCCTTCCCCTCCCAGTGTTTATTTTGATTTTTTTTTTTGTAATTTCAGTTAAATGGTTTTAGTATTTTTTTTGTATTTTGAGTAAAAAGTTTTAATATTTTTGGTCCCATTTTTGTATTTTTGGATGTACAGTAGATCTTAGTATTTTGGATTTTACTGGGTTAGCAGGTATGTAACCTGATCTAATAAATAACCGTAAGCAGAGCTGCAAACTTTTAAAAATTGAAATTAGTAAAACTTTTTCACGATGGACAAGACTGGGAAGGGGGAGGGGGCAAGACTCTTTTAAAAGATTTGGGGGTGGGGGGGAGGTTTAATGGCAAAACATGGTTTAATGCTGTGATGTGTACACTGAAAAAAAAACAAATGCTTAAAATGTAGAGGGGTATGCAAGTTTTAAGATAATTTTAAAATATGCTTACAGTTAAATCATTACAATTAGACCTACAGTATATACTGTAATTAGAAATTAAGCCTATTTTTTTTAATACTGTGAATAATAAACTGAAACTTTACACCCTACATTTGTAAAATGGACATTTCTGAAAAACAAGTCAATTAAGTATATAAGGCTTTTTCTTATTTTCTACATTTTTTTTGAAGTGTTATTTCAAATAATCTTTGTTGAGAAAAAGTTAATAATTTACAAAGAAATTTATAAGAGTAATCAACTAAATACAATAGGATTCTAATTGCATTTTATTATTATCTCGGCCTTTAAATTATTTGTTCAAGGAAATTAATTTATATATACTTTTTTTTTTTAACAATAGTAGCTCAAAAGCATAAATTATATTAAGGGATACATTTCATACAGTTTATGGAATGATAGGAAGAGATGGCAGGTATGGTTAAGTTAGGGGTCAAGATTAGCACTCGCCACTCGCCCCAGGTCGACTTAATATAATTTTTGGCAATTAAATTATTTATCCATACCAGACACATGGCCAATAGTCACTTTAATATAATAAATCTGTAAATTACTTTAATTTTTATTTCTTTAAACAATCTATGATTTATGTAAGAAAATAACCTTCCTTTTTTTACATTTGTCAAATGATTTTTTTTTTAAATAATGTTTTGAGTCTTTTATGATACTTGCTTTAAAGAAGAAAAAAAAAACATACGTATCATTAGAATGATTTTTGTCAACATCAGAAAAATATCTATTTTTAGCCACTATTAAAAATGTTGATTTGAAGAGCAGGAAACTTCCGGAAATATCATCAAATAAAAAAATAACAGTTTTCCGCTAAAAGGTACATTAACAAGCAGGCTAGTCGCCTACTGAAACTTTATTTCTTTAAGGTTTGTTATTTCTTTCACTGAGAGATAAAAACTGTAACAGAAAAAAAAATGTATGTTTAATTCATCAAATTTTCTTATTTCTTTTAAAAAAGGTGAGAACAAACACAGCAACTATTACATCAACTTATTCTTAACTGCCCAATTGAGCAGTTTTCAAAGCAAACACCATAATTATTTGCTTTGATTTCTGCAATTTTATTAGGTAAGTTGGAGTGACCTCATTCCTTACTTTTCTTATCTTTGAAATGTGTGATAGTTAAAAATGACAGCAAAAATAAATTTTCTCTAGCCTAGCCTACTCTTCTTATTTATTCATTTACATATAAAGACATGTCTTAATATACTGTAGAAAATTCTTATTAAATTAATGTTTATTTCTAAGATAGCCGACTTTATATCAGTAGCAGTGGCAGACTGGCCTGCGTATTATCTTGCCCAATGGCAAGTAAGGTCCCCACCCACATGCATTTTATTTATTATAAAAATTAAATGATAGCCATCAAGTTGTAGGTGGACCCCCTTTTCTCCTGGCAATCAATATTTTTTATGCCTAGTCCACAACTGATCAGTAGGCTTATGCAAAATTATATATTTTTGTACAGTATATTGTTTATAATATACTGTATTTAAATGCAGAATATAGTGTAACTGTATTAGACAGTATACACACACAAAAAAAAAAAAAAAAACAAGATTGATTATACGGTATTTACTGTACATTGTCATTGTGTTAGTGAAAACAATAAAAGAACGGCTATGTAACCTTTTCACAGTCTTAATTTCATGGCCAGGGAACAAGGACACATTAATAATTATATTTTGTGAACACTATTTTGATTTAAAATTTTTGTACTAAGTAAATAGTAGCTACTAAATTTTTCCAAGTTACCAGACATTGGCCGCTAGTGAATAAAGTTAATCTTGACTCTATAGCTTAAGTTATCCAAATATTAGCTTTTTCTGAGAATTTGATAGATTGACTCATGTGACAGTTTTACACTTTTTTAAAGTTATTAATTATACAATATAGGCTACATACCTTCCATTTTAGATTCTACTTCTGTGGGAGCAAAGGCAATTTGTATTCCCTCTTCAATATTTTCTTTTGGTGCAGCATCATCGATTTTTTCTTGAGCATTCTGTACTACTTGTGCATCAGTATTAGATGTATCTAATTCTGTTTCAGATTGTTTTTCATCTGGTGCAACATCATCTCCTGCAACTAGCTTTTTAGCAGGCCTCCCTATCAAACAAACAGTAGTATCATTTAGTGCTAAAAAAAAGTAGATGCCTATATACATATTTTATTAATTATTGTGAACAGAAATTGACCACTCAAAATTATTCCTCACATTTTCACTGGCAAGGGTAATTATGAATTTCAGTTTGCATGTAGGCTACTACAGTATGTTAGCCTTAAGACCTTATAAAACAAACAATTAAGCTATTTTATACCAAGATATCTCAAAAATATCAGAAAGGCAACTTTCTATACCACAATAAAGATACAACCCATTATAGCTTTTCCTGATTAAAAATTTAGGCTAAAAAAACTAGCAAAATATGGAAACATTACAAAGTTTAAATTTCTATGCAGTCTTGTAAATATTCTCCAAAATGAAAGATTGTTTTACCTGTTGCCCAATTTGCTATCGATGCAAAGAATCTAAATTGCAATGCTATAATTTTATTAGATCATTAAAAAAAATTATAAAAATAAAAGTAGATTACAATTAGACCTACAGTATATACTGTAATCAGCTAAAGATAAGTCACACTTTTCAAACTATAGCTATTATAAATTTATTAATTTGATTTTAAAGTATTGAATGGTTTAAAAAAAATAGATTTAATAATTATACCAAATAAAAATAATTTATATTGTACACAAGTTAGGTACATTTTGCGAGAATATTGCACTCAGACTAGTTAAAGGCATAAATCTAGGATAGGAAAAAATATGAATTAGACCATGTGCATTAGGCTATATTAATTTTAACAAGGTTTGTAAAAATATCTTATAAAATAAGTATTACCGTATTTTATTTCTATGCAATTTTTTATTATGAATAGTTAGGTAAAATTCTATTGCAATACAAAAAATACAGAAAACAATTTACAGTATTTTAAATCAGACAGATTTGCTATTTCATAGTTATAATAATAATAATAATATTGGTGAAAAGCCCTAGACCCGAGGCTTATTAGCCCATGGGTCACAGTTTTTGAGGGTGGGAAGACAGAAAGAGAATTTTGGGTGGGAAAACAGCAAGGGAGGGGGAAGAATAGGATTAGCGATAGTAGACTCGTTTGGCTATCTCCTCTGGTTAAGACTGTCCTAGAGGATTACTGCACGATTCTATATATTGACATTTTATTGAAGACTTTTGTCCATTTTTTTCCAGTACCTGTATAATTTATTCAGTTCTTTCTTAATTCTTCATTTTCCCTTGTTCTTCCTGTGCTTTATATACTGTATTTCTTCCCTACAGCTTCTTACTTTCCTAATTAGTATTTTACTTGTTATTATGTAAATAAAGCTGACGATAATAAAAAGGGCGCCCTCGTGTGAGAAGAGCAGCAACAAAGATGAGAAATTCCTCTTCCAGCTTGAAAAACTTGGTTACCATACCATGGTGACATAGCTTTAACCTTAACTTTCATAGCTTATTTCCTTAATTTAAATCAAGATTTGTACCCAACTTGATTAAAATTCACTATGCTTCACCAATACAAAAAAAAAGGGGGGGGGGGTAAAACAGGCCCACCTGCGCAAAATAGCAGTAGAAAATAGAAAAATAAAATCTAGCATTAATTTAACAATTCAAAACTACTGGTAAGCAAATTAATTCTTCAAGGAAAAAATTGGAAAATTTATTCTGGCATTTATAAAATAAAATTTTATTTGATAAATGACATACTGTATATACTGTATGTACTGTGTATCCCCCATATAATTTTTTTTTTTTTTTTGCATTTTTCTCAAAAATGGTAAAAAAAAAAATAGTCCTTTTTGTAAAACACACAAAAAAGCTGCAGCTTTTTATAAACTTTACATTGATATGCAATAAGTTACGGTTTAAAAAAATATATATCAAATAATATAGAAAATCTAATTTATTTAGTGGTACCTGCATGATCAAAATTCTATCATACAAGGTAGTTTATTGTAAATTGGTTTTCTCCTCATTTAATGTCATAATTTCTGTACTTCCAAATGACTTCTCCAGGATAAATAAAAAAAGAAAATGAAGATTTAATTTTTTTCTCATGCATTTATTGTTAGAATCTAATGAAGTATTTATACAATATACCTTAGAAAGTTAGTACATATCAGTCTTTGAAATTTATAAGGAAAAAATTAGAATTTCATGATTCAATAATGATCACTAAGGGCTGTAGCAGCGATAAGACCCCACCATGCAGGGGGGGGGGGGGCACAGGATGTGGAGGGACCCCAAATATAATGCATATATATTAATCCTTAATATTAATTATTTTCCTTTAAAGAACTCTATATATTTAAAAATAAATTTATATTATAATCCTTTGTTGGCAACTTTACTTCTCATTACGATCTTTTTTATTTTATATAGGCTAATTATGGCGGCACTTTATTTCTCTCATTACGGTCTTTTTTTTCTTTAATACAAACTTTCTTAAACTATACAGCATTAATCAAGTAATCACTCATAAAAGAAATTAATGGGGTTTATTGAGAAGAAATTATACATTTTCTTGTTCTCTTTTTAGTTTTTTTTTTAAACAAAAACACTATACTCAGAACCAACAGACTATACAGATTAACATTGACAAGATTTTAAATACAGTAATTGAGAATTCCTCAAATTGTAGACAAGCTGACTTTAGTGTAAGTTTTTTTTTTTTTTATTATTGAATATAGTTTGGGCAGAGATTTGCTTTTAGTAACAAATATAATATTGTACTGTATTATGTACTGTATATATACAGTAGCCTATTAGGCCATTTTTTATTCTTTGAGTAGGAGAAAATTGTTAAAGCAAGCAATCGTTTATTAATTGGTATATTCTTTAAGTTTTTAAATTTATTTTTAATAAAATATCAAAAAGGTTGGCTAATAATTTTTTTTTAGATTTTAAAGTATTAAATTTGTATATTATGGAACAATAATTAATCATTCAATTTTATTAATGTCTAAAGCTTAGCTTTGTTATATATAGAAATTTGTTACAAATTTAAAACAAATATAAAGGATATTAAAATGTCACTAGTGCCACTCCTCTCTATACCTGTATCACTACACCCCCGCTCTCTTGAAAACTCACCCCATTACAACCAAAAATGCGTTTAAAAAAAAAAAAAAAAGGCTTATCAAAGTTGACTGGGAGGAAGTGGGAGCCCCCCCCCCCCCCCCATTATTTCGCAGGGGGAAGGCAAATCTTAGTGCCACCATTGACTAAGGGTTGTTGCAGTCTTTAACCTCCAGTTCTTTACACTTGCAGAAATCACAACATACAGGCTTCATCTTTCTACATGTTATAAAATGAATGTTATAAATCATGCCTCCCAAGCTTATCAGTTGGTTTCTTTATTGTAAAGCCAACATGTGGAGTGAACATGTGTGTGTTTGTTCTCATTTCTATAATGCATTCATTTCCACTTGGGGGCTTGGCCTTCAACTATAAAATATTTGATTGAACGGCCAGGGATGTTCTTCAATGTGCCCAACACTGTCATTCAACATCAGCCGCTGGCCAATGTACTAATTTAATTCCATTTGCTCATCTTTGAAATCAGGCAGGGGAACCAATCCAGTCACCCACAAGTCGTCGTAAATTATGAGCCATAGTAAGGTTTTTTTTTGTTGTTGTTGTATCCAGTTTTGAAAGGTGAGGCACTTTCTATTATATTGTTCAAATATTAGTAGGTAAGCAAACATTAGCTGTATTCTGAATTTTGTTCTGTCCAAGTTGCACCGTACATAAATGTCATACAACTTTTATTTATTCAAATAGTTGAAGTTTGTATTTATTTGTTTTTTATCTACCCTGAGGGCTTTACTCCAACATTATGTTGCAGTGGAGGTGTGAGCGCTCGTTATAATGTGGAGACACTTTCTTTGAAACATTTCACACAATTTCAAGAAATAGGAAAGTCAGAAGGTACTTTTAAGTCTTCATTAATTTTTAGGATCAAAAGTTCATCCTGTTTGGTATATCCAAAACTCAATGGATCTAGCCTCCATATCTATCAATGCATTTGCCCAGTTAAACCATTTAAAGTAGCTTCTTTGTATGTGAAGCTGGATAGATGAAGAAGTTCGAACTAGCTCTTGAAAATTTTTAGCTTTTTGTGATGGGTGCTGATGCTTTTGCAAGCATCCATAAAACATAGATTTGATTCTAGTGTTACTTCATCAAATGTCCCCCCCCCCCAAAAAAAAAAAAAAAAAACTCTCAACAAATCTTCTGAATAGGATCTAGAAAAATTGACAAGTTGAGAGTAGCTAATTTTGTGCCCACTTTACTTGTCATGTCACAACTGTCAGTGAGTGGATTGCAGGCAGACATGCTAACACACTTCATTGAACTTTGTTTTAACCCTGCAGTCATCGCAGTATCTGTGAGATACATAATTAATATTCAAAAATTAATTTCTAGCTAATGTGCTGAACTAGAATATTATACAGCCTATTATTCTCCTAAATTAATGAGCTTTTTCATCTGTCAAATTAGCCAGTGTTGTGGCGGCAAGGCATATATTGATTTGCTTTGATTTTATCTGTCGGATACACCGTAAGTTTTTTTTTTTTTTACAGGTAGCGTAATTCAAATATTAAAAAACATTTAGGAATAAACTCATTTTTCAAATCAGAATTTAATGCAGATTTCAAAAATCAAAAACAAAAAATTTTATCTATAACGACAGAGAAACGACAATGAAAAATGTAAGAAGAACTGGCTTTTTTTTTATTATTATTACCGTATTATAGCTGACATTTAAAAAAAAATTGGCGGAACAAATAAAAAAAAATCTGTTTGTTAGATTTTTATTTTATATGGTAAAATTCCTGATTAAAAATAGAACAAAAAATATTATTTAAGTTTTTTTGTATGTGTTATAGATTTTGAAATCATTTCCATGGTAACTCACATTACATTCAGACACTTTTAAAACATTGTTGATGCATGTATACTTATTTATTATTTCATCAAAAATTTTATAAATNGATAAAAATTCGTAAAGGAGAATCTGTTTGTTGGATTTTTTTTATATATATTAAAATTCCTGATTTTAAAAAAAATGCTATTTAAGTTTTATATCTGTTATATATTTTGAAATATACACATGTATATATACAAATATATCTCACAGATACACCGCGACTACTCATGTAACTTTATGACCGTGACGACTGCAGGATTAAAGTAGCTGGATTAGAATGTATCTCAGACTTGCTCAGACACCAAATGCAATCCAGAGTTCTTTTAGACACTTTTGTTTTCATTTAATCGCAAAAGTACAGAACATTTATAAAAACCTCTGTATGTGTGGAGCAAATCAGTGCCCAATTGGGCTTACAACATATCACAATTTGTGATATACAGTATGTGAGAAAGCATAAGGTCATCATCCTCTTCATGTTGTTACTAAACTTTCTTTTTCTTTAACTATACCATCATTTATACTAAGACAAGTTGCTGAGTATTCCTTGACCACTCCACCCAAGTAGATATCAAATGGACTTTTGGATTTTTTTTTCTTTCGCTGACAATCAAACTACAAAATAGGTCTCAATAATGCTTTGCTTTTTGGAAGTAGAATATCATCAAAATCAACAGGCAAAGGAATTTGGAGCTCCAAACTCAACAGCTTATTTTTTTGTTCTGGATCTTTCCAAAACTTTTCAGATTGTTTTATTTGTAGACGTCAAAGACAATATCAACTTTATTCACTTCCTGTACATGCTTATTAAATAATTTTCAAAGTATATTTGCATATTCATCAAATGTAATTACTCTGAAGACTTGATTGGAACTTTCATTGGAAAAGCCATTAATTCAACCACAGCAGCTACTAGCTTTGTGGTCAGACGGAAGTATTCATTAACTTTTTCACCTCCTAAGACAGACTCAAAATTTTGAACTAACATACTTTTGTCTGGTTTTGTTAGATAATCATCCATTGCTAAGAAAAGTAATATGGATGTCAGTTCAAAAGTCAGAAGATGGCTTGTGACCTATCAGCAGATCTTGCTACATCAATAACCAAAGAGCCTCTGCCATTTCTTGTTCAACATTGAACACAGTGATTTTGGCCATCTTTGATGATTTTTGGATTCTTTATCGAATCATGATTGGTTTTGATATATACTAAATGAGATATATATACTATTAGATTGATCAACAATGTCGGTCAAACACAGCACTAAAACAATTAATAATTTTACAAATAAATTGCTATTAGTTTTAGAAATGAAAAGATCATGTCAATTTAGAGTATGGTAGGCATACAGCATTCGGTTATTTCAATGACATGCAACTTACTAATAATCTAATAAGAATATTTTATACTTAAACGAACCTTCACTGACTTAACTATCTATTATTAGCCAATAATAAAAAGTAATCTCATTGCAAATAAAAAGACTAAGCACTCATAACTAGTTCTGCAATAATATTTCCCATGTAGCCACTCAGTCATATTAGAAATTTCCCCTAGGCCAATTAAGGACTGTCACTACCCTGACAAAATCTAATATCCCCAAAATAGTTTTTTTGTTGGAAAAGTTTTAATGAAAATTTGAAATATATTTTTTTAATGAAATTGTAATTCCAGAGCTGAAATACAAATATTGGAGAGAAATTTCACTATAGCTGGAACCTAAACATACGATTTGATTTTCAATAATATTTACTATATTTTTTTTTTAAATCATAGCTTATTGCATATCATTGTAAAGCTTAAAAAATAGCAAGTTTTTGTCTATTACAAAAATAATAAATTTTCGATCATTATTGAGAAAATTGCAAAAATGAAATCTTTTAAAAATTTCATTTTTTTTTTGATTTTGCGGAAAACACCACTTTAATTAAAATGTTATGAACTAAAATTAAAGACAATTTTGTCTTTCCAACAAAAGAAACCAAAATCGGTCCATAAATGGCTGAATTATGAGTACTTAATCCGCCATTTTCAATCCAATATGGTGACCAAAACTCCATGAACAAGATCATGTGACACAAAACATTTTGATTAAATGGGTAATAACACACAGTAATCAAAATGAGGGCACAAAAAAAGTACACACGGAACATGAGCCAGCTCCTAGACTATATTTTTTTCTTAAGTTTTCACAATAAAAATGACCCATTCTCCAATACCCTGTGATCTAGATAGTAAAATTTGCATTTATATAATTCTCTAACACATATTTCTAAATATGAATAATAAAAAATCTAAAGTATATTCATTATGGATCAAAGTAATTAATTTTTTTTTTTGTGGAATGGAGGGTGTAGGGGACTTTGCTTTTCCTACTCCCTACCTAAATGGGAGTCTGACGCTTCTCTCCCCATTAAGGTACTGAATAGAGATATATTTCATCCTTACTGATTATTGGAAAATTTATCTGACTGGCTAAAACTCTGATTTGTCAATCCTTGGGAATAACCTAATCTAATTTTATATTTTTCTGAGAATTTGATAGAATGACGTGTGTCCATTTTACAATTTCTTTAAGTTCTTATTAATTAAAAAATATACTTACCGTCTATTTTAGGTTCTGCTTCTGTGGGAACAAAGTTAATTTCTATTTCCTCTTCAACATTTTCTTCTGGTGCAGGAGCATCATCCATTTTTTCCTCAGCATCCTGTACTACTTGAGCATTAGTACTAGATGTATCTAATTCTGTTTCAAAATGTTTTCCATCTGGGGCAACATCTCCTGCAGTAAATAATAGAATACATTTAAAGCTCCTGAAAAAGTAGACACCTATATACATATTTTATTAATTGTTGTGGGAATATTGTACTCAGAATTGTTAGATAGCATAAATCTAGGATAGGAAAAAAATATTAATTAGCCCATGCTAAATTAATTTTAACAAGGTTTAATTTCTATAATAAAAAAAAGCCTATCAAATAAGTATTAGGCCAAATTTTTTTGTTTCTCTGAAATTTTTTAATGTGAATAGTTAGGTAAAATTCTACTATATTCGCTATTTCATAGTTATCGTGAAAAAATTTGATACAATGAAAGCTTACTCCTCCCAGATGTTTGAAACAGTAAATGACTTAACAGTTGCCTTTATTGTTGTTAACGGGTTAACACATTTTTCTATACTACCATAGAATGATAAGCAGGCTTATCATTCGTTCAGGGCAGAGGGGGGGGGGGTCGTTAGCACCCTTGCTGACCATGCTAATAAACTTTTAGATTTACCACACTGCACTGCAAAACTACCCAGGTGCACTTGTTTGGGTAGAATCATAATTTTTTAAAATACTTTTTCAAAACGTGCATTTATTTGGGTTACAGGTAAACAGTCTCCTGAACCATAGATTCTGAAGTAAAAACTAAGAGGGCACAGTTGTATGGCACAGCTTGGATTACTTTCAGAGTGATCAAAAAATTTAAGTCTGATGATGGTACCCTTTAATTAACTTATTTGGTGGAGTGCCCTTTGACAGCATTCTATGGTACCAGTATTTATTATCTAAATTACATCTTCAATAACATTTACAGAGCTTTTTTTTTAATTTCTAAAAATTAACAAATGAGAATCTAGTTGCTTGAATTATTTTCCAGCTAATAAATAATAGTTTCCTATTATACAGTAGTAGCCTACATAAAAGAAAATAATTCTTTTTCTATGTTTTTTAATTTTGGTAGCCTACTAAGTTATTATAAATATTGGAAATGATTTTAAGCAATTCATATTTATCATCTTCAAAATATAACTTTTTTCGAAATATTTAGAAATACAATACTGTAGGTAAGAGCAGGGGCTAATGGGACAAAAATTTATTCTATTTTTTTCTTCTTGCAACTATAGGCTCTATAACAACAAATATATTGCATCATACTACAACAATTTTGTACAATGGAAAAAAAAATAGCAGAAATTGTTTTTAACGACTAAAAGTAAATTCGAATTTTTATTTTTGAAAGAATTTTTCAGATCATTTATTATCTAAATATAATAAATAAATGTTGAATTAAACAGCAATTTTAGCTCAGTTTAAGTTAACCAAAGTAAAAATTTATTGCTGCAATGTGTTTTGTAAATTTTGAGAAACCAAATTATCAACATGTTGGGGCTAATGGAATTATAAAACAAATTTTAATTTAATATTAGAACAAGTTATCTTATTAAAACATCAAAGAAACTTTAAATAAAACAGCAAGTCAAACAGAAAGTTAACAACTGGCAATAAAGTAAAAAAAAATTTTTAAGACTAAAAAACTTAACTTCTTGATGTCACAACTGAAATTTAAAATGACTTAACTGTGATAAATCTAAAATGGAATTACAGTATGTACCATAATAAACCAGTGGCGGGAAAAAAAAAAAACTGACCCTAAAATAATTGATGCCAAATGATTTTGTTTTAGTAATATTTACTTGGAAACAATCAATTGAGCATTATGTACGAACAATTGATTAAATTAATCATGTCGAAGATGAAGCATTAGTTTATTCTTAAAAAAAAGAAAGATTGATAGCTGCAACTTTTTTTATTCATGCCATGAAATAGGATAGATTTTGAGTTAACAGTGGTACCGTATTATTATTATTCTGAAATTACCAAAAATGCAAATTGATCACCACAATGAGAGCATATTCATTAGAAAAAGTAAAACTAAATGACAGTAATAAGAGCAACATTTCTGTCATTTGATTTTAATTTCTCTAATTGTTAGATCGTTTTATTTGCTCAATTTATTTTTTAAATTATACTTTAGGTTAAACTTCCTTACAATATTTTGTAGAACAATTTGCTGTTGAACGTTGGATTAATATCGTCTCTTTAACTCCTCATAGTGTCCTTTTAGACCCTACCTGTGGGGCTAATGGAACAATTATGTAATAATACATACATTTAATTGTTTTTAATTCCAAAACAGTATTATAGACGAATCAATGATTTATTTGAACATTCAGTGTCCAAAAATAATTTTAAAATTGGCATATTTGGCTAAATTACAGCTAAATTTTGAAATTTGTCCCACTAGCACCCACTCTCCCCTACTGTACTATACAATACCGTATATTCATAAAGTTTGTCTGCATGTGTTAAATATGTAAATTGCAATAAGTTACTCATTAAAAAACAAATATAGGCCTCTACTCCTCCCCCGCCCCCCCAAAAAAAAATTCATAAATGCCCTGCCCGCCACCTTAATTTTAATATCTGCAATAAGAAGATAAACAATAGGTTTAATTGAACAAAAAATTATAATCTTTACATTTTATTTCACTCTGTATATAGGGCCTACAGTAGTTCAGTAAAAAATTTCATCATTCTAATCGCTAGGTTTTTTCATAAGCTTTCACAATAAAAATGGTCCTTTCTCCAATATCATGTTATCTAAATGGTAAAATTTGAATTTACAGTACCGTATATAATTCTCCTAACATCTCCAAATATGAAAAATTATACATCTTGACAAAAGTAGCCTATGGATCAAAGTTTGGCCTTAATCTTAGCCATCCTAATTAATAAGCAAATGTTTTGTAGCAATTTTGCCATTAACCCTTTCCACTCCACACATTTCCGAACTTTTGGGTCCTACCACTCCACCAAAAAAAAATAATAATAATTTTTTTTCTTGTTTTTTAAATTATGATTAGAAATGAAGAAAAAATAATTTTAAATGGTTTACATGAATATCTAATGATATTTTTGCACATACGCAGGGATAATTAGGTCTATGATAGGCTACCATATTTATCAAATTTTGAATTTAAGGTGGCCTAATATAAATATTAT